>OVAN01006446.1:1572-20950 GCA_900406275.1 Anastatica hierochuntica
CCCACAAGTGGGAGGCTCAAAAACTCAAAGCAGTAAACGCAAGATATTGCATAATCGACTCCAACCTTTATAAATCTAGTGTATCAGGACCATACCTAAAGTACGTTCACGACCTTGATGCTCTTAAGCTCATGGCATAAGTGCACGATGGCTCATGCGGAAACCACTCTGGTGGCGGAGCTTTAGCCATCCGAATCAAAAGACAAGGTTATTTTTGGCCAACTATAATCGCAGACTGTGAGACCTACTTGTCCCAATGCGATAAGTGTCAAAGACACGCCCCGATCATTTACCAACCAATCGAGAAGTTATCCTCGATATATGCGCCTTACCATTTTATGCAGTGGTCCATGGATGTTGTAGGACCCTTAGTAGCTTCAGGAAAAGAGCAACAGAAACTACGTTTCTTATTAGTCCTAAACGATTACTTCACTAAATGGATATAAATCGAGGCTCTCCAGCAAATAACCAAGTTTGAGGTTGAAAGATTCGTATGGCGAGACATCATATGTCGCCATGGGGTCCCTTACGAAATCGTAACAGATAACGAATCACAATTTATATCTGATGACTTCACAACATTTTGTGAAAAATGGAACATACGCCTCACTACGTCCACACCTCAATACCCTCAGGGAAACGGATAGGCGGAAGCTGCTAATAAATCAATTTTAGCAAACCTCAAAAGACATTTAAGTACCAACAAAATATCTTGATCCGATAAGCTACTTGAGGTTCTATGGGCATGCCGCACTACCCCAAGAAAAGCCACAGAGGTAACCCCTTTCTCTTTAGCTTATGGGATGGAGACTGTTGTCCCAACCGAAACCTCAGTCGGAAGCCTCCGAGCCTTTGCACCTCAAACCTTGAAACCAATGACCAGCTGTTGCTAGACCACCTCGACTTGATCGAGGAACACCAAAACCAGGCAATGATTTGTATACAAAACTACCAACAGGAAATGACTCGACACTACAACTCCAAGGTGAGACCTCGGAGACTCATAGTAGGTGGCCTCGTACTGCTAAAAGTTTTCAACAATACTAAAGAACAAGGCACCGGGAAGTTGGGTACCAAATGAGAGGGTTCGTATCGGATCATCCACGTGGTATGACCCGGAGTCTACAAGCTCGTAAAGGTACGAACCAGGGTACCAAAAATACGATCATGGAACACCATGAACCTCAAAAAGTATTATCACTAGGTACTATCAAAATAATCGAACTACGCTAGACTTGATCCCTTGACAGGGTACGTACGCAACTCTTGCGATGAGTTCAGCCCCCACCACTTCAAAAACCAATATCTTCCATACAAAAGGATTCATACGTTTGGAGGATCATTCCAAGAGCTACAAGCTCCAATCACTGGACATCTGACGGATAAGTCACCTTAGGTCCAGAAAAATGTATCCATGTTACGAAATATTCGAATTCCGAAAGATCAATAAAGTATTTATTTTCAATAGCCAATAAATCCTAACATTAGTTTCAGGTTCACAGAAGCCTGAACGAATAAAGGTCTAAAATCCTTACAATAATTCCAGGTTCCCAGAAACCTGATCTCTCAAGATGTCTTAAAATCCTATCAACTATTTTAGGTTCCTAGAAACCTAAAATCCCGAAAGGTCTTAAAACCCTAATATCAATTTCAGGTTCCCGAAACCTAATTCTTTAAAGGTCTAAAAATCCTTACAGCAATTTCAGGTTTCCAGAAACCTGATCTCTCAAGAGGTCTTAAAATCCTATCAACTATTTTAGGTTCCCAGAAACCTAAAATCTCAAAAGATCTTAAAATTCTATCAACTATTTTAGGTTCACAGAAACCTGATATCTCAAGAGGTCTTAAAATCCTATAAACTAGTTTAGGTACTAGTTTAGGTTCCCAGAAACCTAAAATTTCAAAAGGTCTTAAAATCCTATAAACTATTTTAGGTTCCCAGAAACCTTAAATCTCAAAAGGTCTTAAAATCCTATCAACTATTTTAGGTTCCTAGAAACTTAAAATCTCGAAAGGTCCTAAAATCCTACCAAACTATTTTAGGTTCCCAGAAACCTAAAATCTCAAAAGGTCTTAAAACATTAATATCAACCTTAGGTTCCAGAAACCTAATTCTTTAAAGGTCTTAAAATCCTATCAATTATCTCAGGTTCCAAGGAACCTGAATCTTAAGAGATCTTGAAAATTTAAATATCAATTCCAGGATCTCAAAAACCTAATTTTCCGAAGGTTCCTAGAAACCTAACCCGTCAAGAATTTGAAAACGTAACCTCGAATGCATAGGTTGACGTAGACCGATCAGTCGACTGTGACATAACGGTTCATTTCTCGGGTGCCGAAGGCCCCTCAAAACCCAGGTTGTCTTGACCAAATACTAAGCTTTCAAGACACACCAAGTACCCAAAGCTTGCAATAAGGCTTCTGAATAATACTTAATTAAAAGAAGCATCAAAATGCTTCAAAAGAAACATGTTTAAAAGCTCCCCAGGCTATAAGTACAAAAAAGCAACAGAAAAGTGTTTAAAGGCCTCCTCAGGCACTTAGTCTGAAATAAGTAAAAATTAAGTTTAAATCAAATGCTAAAGTAGATGAGGGATCATTCCTCCTGGTTCCCACCCTTCGTTCCTTCAGCTTCCTGAGCAACATGCCCTCGAACCTCTTCATCAGCTATCAAATCAATGTTTGACCCCTGTTGTACAGCCCTTTATTGACCAGCTTCCTTCAACAAAGTTGCATTAACGTCAGATACCTCTGGCATCTGAGGAAGAGGGAGCTTGCTAATGGTAAAGTTTGATACCAAAGATTTCTCATATCTTTCTTCCACCTCAGGGAGTAGAGCTACCAACCTATCGTGTTCCTCTTGAGCACTCGAGATCTTCTTAGTAATAAGATCAGAAAAAGTTCAATATTAGCTTGAACTTCTTGAGCATGGATCTGCAATGACACTTCCTCCTTCTTCTTCTTTGAAATTTAGCTTTAACAAGTAAAAGCAATGACACCTCTTTCTTCCCACGTCCGAAAGCCAGACGAATCTCTGCAGCTTTGTTATCTGACAACTCCTTGTTCATTACCATCAGGTTACATACCTGAGCCTCCGCGGTCCTCTTGGCAATCTCCAGAAGGCCAATTCTCCTCCTCTTTACCTCAACATCCATACTTAAATCATCCTTTTTCTCGACAGTTTCATCACCTGGGACTTCAAATCCTCCACTTGAGCCTGAAGTCTCCCCGACTGCAACCTTGATTCATCCAACTGGTTCTTTGATACCTGGAACGCTTCCCTGACCTCCTCTAGCTCCTTTACGTCAGGGAAGTCTCTAATCTAGTTCTCATAAGCTACGAACGACTTGTTCAACGCATTAGCCAACTACATCAGAAGCATGACAAGTTAGAATGATAACAATCTAAGGTCATAAACGAAAGGGAATACTCCTAAAAGTATACCTGACCAAAGTGATAAGCCACATCAAGATATCCGTCAGTGTTTGACAAGTGAGCTATCGCTGGGAAAGCACACCTGATTTGCTTCATATGACGCATTAATGTAGCTAACCCCCAAGAGTCATCAATGACAGACTTTGGCCCAGAATGGGAAAAGTTCCAAGATCCCTGACTGCTCCTTGAGGAAATGGGTTTAGGGTTCCTCTCACTAGAGTCTATACGAGCCCTCATGTGAGAAGAGTTTTAAGAATCTTGACCACCCCTTGACCTGGTGGAAGAAGAGTCATGTTTATGAGGAGCATCATCCATGATGAGCATCATCGTCTCCTCGAATGTCAGGTTCCTCCGCCTTCGGCCCCTCAATCAGTGGCCTCTTCTCTTGAGCTCTCTACGTCTCCTTAACGGTTGAAATAGGAATTGCAGCTAAAGGAGGCCTTGAGGAGCCGTCTTCAAGGACCTCTTTGATAGAGTTCCTAAAAGATCTAGCAGACACCTTATCCCTGACACTTCCACGAGATCGAGAGCTATCGGTTGTCTTCTAGACCTTGACTTGAGAGCGGAAAGACTTTTGGAGAGACATGTTTGAAAATGTTTCCGAAGTACTAGCTTCTGTTGAAATATTGATAAGAGGATCAACCTCTGGAGCTAAACAAAAAAAATCATCATCAAATCACGTCAAGATCAAAACTAAGTAAGGAGTACCTGTGATAAACAGGATCTGTTATCTTCGAGTTGGCTGATCGAAAGAGGAACTGGGAATTGAGCGTTGTATCTTTCTGGAAACCTGGCTCTTCCAATCCGAGAGGGTGGAAAGGCAGTCCAAACAGTAGGAATTGGCCTCAATATGTTGACTAACGACGTGACAAGTTTAAGGTTAAGTAGGGGAGGTTTCGAAACACCTGCTAAAACAGAAACAAGGAAAAATTAGTCTTTAGCTAAAGAAAGTTTCAGAAGGCTGATGGTAGGCTTCTGACTAGATAAACGACCCCAAGAGGTGCGCATTGAACGTCCCACAGGGACGATAGTGGGATCGATTTTGACAAAAAAGAATTTTTGTCGCCAGAATTCATCATTCATAGAAAATCTAAAGACACCCCTCCCTGGGCGAGTAGGAAGATAAAGGGTTCCCCCTGCATCCTTCGTCTTAGGGCTGTCCTTGATCATGTAAAGCTCTAGAAGTTCCCTAATCCCAAATTTAATCCGTACTTCTCTAGACCTAACTATCAGTCCTAATAAGACTTTAATAAACGAAGGACAAAGCTGAGGAAGAGCAAGATTATATAGGTCAATCAAATCCAAAAGAAGGTCAAGGAGAGGAAGTCTTAGGTGACATTTTATGATATAACTCTCGTGAAAACAAAACCACCCAGGCGGCGGGTTTTCAGGAGTATCATTAGGATCACATTTCCTAGCAAGATCTTTTGAAGCTCCGGCTTCCGTCATTAGGTTCACGATCTCTTGGTGGGAAAGAATAGAGGACTGGTGTGGGCCGAAAGAGCTTCCCCTAGAACCATTAGCAGTAAGAGATTTTGATACCATCTCCATTTTGATCGCGACGGCCACGACTTTGCCAATAGCTGGTTTCTGAGTATGTGTGCACTTCCGATCATCCACCGGAGGTTTGGAACTGCCGATGCTGTCTTTTCCTTGTCTCATCGAAAATTACCGACAGAAATGGCGGAGAAGTATAAGATTTATTCTTAATAGAGAAAACCTAACCGAAAAAGCACAGAAAGAAGAAGAGTCTAGAAGTCTCTAGTTTCGAATGGTTTTCTTACTAAAAGAAAATCGAAGATGAATAGAGCTATTAAAGAGAGAGAACATTTACCTTGATGATCGTTTGTCGAGACGTGTAAAGATGGATGTTAGCAGTTAATATCAGCTTTATCTTGTCACAGTCATGCGAGTCCCAAGGCAAAACATCTAAACTTCCCTGGGCTAATAGTCGTCGGATCATCTTCAACAAATCTTGGCCCTTGATTTCAAATCAAGAGAGATCTTTCTATTAAGATTCACAGCTATATGCATGAATGAGTGGTGGGATCTGATTTATAAATTCACTTCTTGGGGCCTCACAAGTCTCGGCCCAGAAGTTTGGGAGCAATTGTTGGGGTTTGATCCCGCCCATCGCAACAAAAGCCCATTAACGATCAAGGTCCAAGTACAGCGGGCCCAAAGATTAAGTCTGCCGCTTAACGATTCCTCCGGAGTCAGGTGAGGGAAGAGGAGGTATCGCTCCCGGAGGTTACAGAGGAAATCAAGGAGAATCCAGTAACAAGAAGACGATAGCTAAAGACTATTTAAGGAGAGCTGAGGAAGAAGAGAAAAAGGGGCTGATTTTTTTGGAAATCGATGAACAACTAATTGATAAACACTCGATCTTCGTTGAGTGAAAAACTTTAGTCTTTATTTAGCTTTTGATTCGAATTGAAACCTCTTGTAAACACTTGATAAGTTCTAATAAAATCATTCTTTCACTTTCATCTTGAGGTCCAAACGAGGTTCATCCCACACATTTCTTTCTCATTTTATATAAAATCTAAGTGTGGAATTCAACAACTACAACTAAAAAATAGTTCAGTGGAGATTTAATGCTATATAGCAGTTCTCGTGTGGAAATAGCACGCTTTTCTCATTTTCTTTTACTCATTCTTTAATAAATTTTCTCTCAAATAAAATTCTCTCTCTTTGGTCACTTTTTTCTCTCTCTAACATAGCTCTGCTCTTCTTCTTTTTCCGGTCTATTTTTCATATGTCAATGTCTTGTTCCATCTTTCCCTCCAACATAATAACCAATAAAACTAAATAAAATAATGAAAATGACGGTGTTTTAATAATCTTGATTTTAGAAAATGCTTTTTCGATAACACAAATTCTCTTAGACTCTAATGGATCTGGGCCTTTAAATGATTATGAGTCCAATACTAGATATCTGACATGTCAAGCTCAGGTGTAATCGAGTGATTGGTTTTCAAAATCTTCGTGACGTGTTTCAAACATCGTTTCCTCAAATTTTTTCGCTGTTAAGAAAGAAGAAAACAGTGCGATTCAGATCCACCGAAAGCAAAAAAATTCGCCATGGACGCCATTGATTCCGTCGTTGATCCTCTCAGAGACTTCGCTAAGGATAGCGTTCGTCTCGTTAAGCGTTGTCACAAGCCAGATCGTAAAGGTATAACTACGTTTGAGAGATATCTTTGGATTCGCGTTTGATTTGCTGGATCTGTGTATTGGCTACAATTATTTGATTTTTGTTGTAGAATTCACGAAAGTGGCTGTTCGTACCGCGATTGGGTTTGTTGTTATGGGATTCGTCGGCTTCTTTGTGAAGCTCATCTTCATTCCGATCAACAACATCATCGTCGGTGCCACTTAGGTAAATTATCTCTCAACACTTTAGTTTCGTATTTTTTTTCTTCTTCACAGGTTGTTTCTATTATGATTTATGAAGAATTCTAAGCGCCTTGTATGATGGATTGATGTTGTTAATGATCTGCCCATGGATGGGACTTGGCTTTATCAGAATGGTTACTTATATTTCTTCACAGGCGTTAAACTGTTGTAAAGATAGATATGATTTGTTTAATTCTTGCAAGGAACCATCATGCTTCCCCTGTGGTTAGGCCATGGAGAATCTATTGCCGGTTTCATTTGTTGTTTCCAGTTGTAGGCTTTTTGTATTGTATAGTCGCTACATATTCTTTGTAAGCCCTGTGCATGCTACTTTTGTGGTTCATGTTTTGTATTCCGATGAAAAGGAAGTCCTCCTATGGATGCTTGTATGTTTGGTGATTATAAATTTAAGGTCCGGATCAGTGTTGTTTGGCTGCTACGACTGTAGAATCAGATCATGTATGCAAGATATTTTTGTTCCTGAGCAGTTGGCTTTCAAATTGAAAGATTATTATTCTACTGCATGATTGTTGGTTGCTTGGCTTTTTTGGGAACTACTCTTTTAAAGCCTCTGTTGTGGTGTGTGTCTGCAGGAAGGAGAGAGATTAGTTTTGAGAGAAAATGAAAGTGAAGTTTGTTGTTTCATTTAAGGGCACAAATCAGTTCTATGTTTTTTTTTGTAATCGGATTCTATATGCTTGGATGTTCTTTTCCATCTTTGTTAAATTTTGTTCACATCTGAACAAGGTATTTGTGGCCCATTGACTCTTGTATTTGATCTCTCTCTCTCTCTTTTTGCGTCCAAGAAAATCTGACCCTAATTGGGTAGAAGAGATTTGTAGAAAGTTTTGATAGTTAAATCATATGTTTTGGTTTTGTGGTCGTGCTAAAATATAGTCCGTTAATTTTATTTGGTGCCCGACTACACAGATTGTTATTAATATTTTTAGCAAAACTACGATTTGTTCATTCTTTTAGCATCTACGTTTCCAACAAAAAAATATCATATTGGGTCGGGATATCCGTTATATTTGTTTTTACCCGTTTTCCGCTTTCATTTGGTCCGAAAAATTGGAATGTTCGTAATTTTACGGGGCAAAGCAAATACCAAAAAATTAATATGCAAAGCACAAATACTAAAATTGGAAAAGACGGATATCGCTCCGCTTTAACGTATATATAAATGCACATATATAAATATTTGAATGCATGTAGATTATATAATTATTCGCAGTTAATATATTTTTGATTATTTTTATTCATCAAATTATTTATAAAAGTATCAAAACTTGACAAAATGAATAAATGAAAACTCTAAGAATATCTTTATTTTATCCTTAAATTTTAATATAATATTATTTTTAACTTATTTTTGGAAGTAAATGGAGCGGAGCGGATCTCGGGCCGAATTATCTGAGTTTTAATGGATATTCAGACGCCGGATATTTGGTTCTTGACGGAGCGAATACGGATTAAAAATTCATGATCTATACAGAACGGAGCGGATCACAAATATCCCTAAAATTCAGGATATTCGCTCCGAGGCCACCCCTATTGCAGTATTGCAGAGGATGGAGAACCAGTGGCTTCTAAAGTTTCTATTTGGATCTTTACGATCAAAACTATTATGTATTTTTGCATACATTTATGACTTTTATCCAATTTTTTTCTTTTTTGACGAGCGTGTTAGAATTTTCAACTTACGGTCAATCCTACAATTGGATCAATATTACATTTTTTGAGCAACATAGATCAATCTATCTTATTAAAAGGGAAGACATAAACATTTTTCATGTGTGATTTTTCAAAGTGATCATATTTTAGAAATTGCATTAAATGTATTTAATAAATTAAAATAACTCTAATTATTCATTTACATATTCCAACAAACATAATAGAATATTCTAATATTCTTTTCACTTAATCACTATCAAAATTGTAAACCAATACAATTTAAAATCGTCAATTTTCAAAAAATTTAAATATAGTTTGTTTTCAAGTTTAAAATAAATCCATAAATTTTTAAATAATTATATTACAATATTATTATTTTCTAAACAAAAATTTGTTACAAAATTCAAAAAAAAATTAAATAAAACTTAGAAAAATCTATAAAAATCTATAAATAATTTATATAAATTATAAATATTCTAACGGGTTTTGTTTCACGGTATTTCGGAAATTTATATTATCCGAACTGAACTCATACGAGTGTCCGAGGAAATCTGAAAATTCGAATATCTAAAATCTAAACCGAACCCAGAATTCGATATAACTGAAAATTCTAAAAGTTTTGAACCTGGACCCGAATCCGAAACTCGAAATAAACGAAAATTATAAACCCAATACTCGAAAAATCTAAACATGATTCTTCATATATATAATATTAAAAAAACACGTGTGGTTGCGCGGATCAAAACTCTAGTATTACATTAAATTACATTGTTCCAACTAAATTATCTTAATTCATATTACTAATTTTAAAACATGATTTACGGACAAAATATGCTGGGACTCGAACTTATAATATTACTAATGATGACTGTTTCACATTGGATCTTTTTGTAAACTCTGAAGTTTTTTTGTAACATCCTAAATCTTTTAAAAGGGATATTTTTTTCTTAAATTTCTGTGTGCCTGTTTAAAGCCCTTTTTTTAGAAATCCTAACCTCCCTTTCTCTTTCTCTATTTAAAGAGCTACAATCTCTTATAATTTCTTTAGCACTAAAATCCTAACGAAGCTCTGCCAAATTAAACCTGTGAATGAAAACTCTAGATGTCAAGCTTCGTGCCACCGCCTCAGCCACCTGAAAAATCACTTTCTCCACTTTTTTCTCTCTTCCCGAGGCTTTAAACGGCCATGTTGCTCCAATCAAAAATTCAAGACCACTAGCAGATAAATCTCGTCGAGACAAATCCGTAGCTGCAAACAGCGTCATGATCGGACCCCAGACGCGCTCTCACTCGATGTCTGAAGATCCGCACTTATCGTAAGTCGCCGTCTTCCTCTACCGGGACCGAGTTGACTCGGCTGACTTGGTCAAACTCAATTGACTCGGTCCGAGTTAACTCAGTCTGACTTGTTTGACCAGTTGACAAGAGTTGATTGTCGACTGTTGAGTGTTGACCATTGATCGTTTATTTTGACGAGAGTTGACTGTTGACTTTGACTAGTTGATTAGAGCTGTCTGATTATGCTCGTTTGGTCCGGTTTAGCCGATTTAAGTAGTTTTTTTCGACTTTTAACTTTCAGGCAGTCAATTGATATGTTTCTCCATTCTGATTTCATATTTAGAGACTATTTAAACTTTCAAAAAACCAAAATCGCTTTCTCTTCTTTGGCTAAGGTGAGAGTTAGACCCATATACTCCTCTTGCTTTCCTTGTTCACTCTTTCTCGGGTAGTTTAGCAGCAGAACAAGATTGGTATTAAGTCTAATTGAGTCTTGACTGCTTGTTTGATTGTTTGAAACTGAATCTAGGATTTTTAGATGATTTAACTCTTTGCCTGATTCACATGTTGTTTTCTTGACTTTTGCATTAATTATATATACATATATATACATATATATACATATATATACATATGGTATATGAGTATTTGGATCCAACCTCAGAGGATACGCAGGAGTTCGTGACTCGGGGTCAAGATGCATCTTGGGCTCCGGAGGATACGACAGGAGTTCGTGACTCGGAGTCCGAACATTTCATACTTGGCGGAGGGTACGACAGGAGTTCGTAACTCGGAGTCTTATGTGTGAGGGTGCGGGGAATAGTCGATCGGTCGACCCGCAACCTTGTGTCAGATCGATAAGCATCTTCAAACGGTATTGCTGGTCACCTAACCACACAGACAATACTCTTCAGAGGGTGTCGGCGGTCACTTAAGCTGTCATAGGGTCATTGCTTTATTTTTTCTGTGCTTTAAGTGTCATATGTGTTGTATGTTCTAGGACTAGAATATGTGGTTTAAGTGCTTACGCCGGGTTTGCGGACTTATGGTTCCACTTGCATTCTCCACTTCACTGAGTGATCCCCAAGTTACTCTCCCCTTCTTTTCTCTTCTTCTTTCAGGTGAGACTGACGAGTAGTTGGGCGAGCTGGACGATTATGGTGTTGTTTTTGGGATCAACGAGATTTTTCATTTATTTTCTTTTTGGACAATATATTTATTTATTTATTCGAATTAAACTTAATATGTTTTGGTTATTGGATTTATTGGATATTGGAACATGGTATTTGTTTAATAAAATTTTATTACGGGATAATTGAAATTACTTAAGGTACAAGTTAAGTTGAGTGACACGCCGTTTTCAAAAAATGATGAGATGGGTGTTACATTTTTATTATGTATTTATCATTAATTTCAGTGATTCATGCAAGTCGTGAGAGTCAAAGAAAAAAAAAACAGATTATGGGCGAGGAATCATGAAAGATCGTACAAGTAAGTAGTTGCTTAAGGTATGGTCATAAACTCAACAACATATACATTGCGTGTGTTGGAGTCCAAACTATAACATTTTGGTACAAAATAAAAGATCGTCACAACGAAACACATGAACGGTTTGCATAAAGGAGGCCAAGCATTTTCCCTAACATGCTTCGTCTTTTTCTTCTTTATTTATATCTTCTTTTTAAAAATCTTTTTATTAGTAAATCTTGAACATGCACCATTCTTCCTTCAAATAATTTTATAGATTTTTTTGATGAACAACCTAATTCATGATGAAGCATGTGACCATTTTCTTTTTGGAATTCATCATATCACCTTATAATTTTCCATTGCTACGACTTTTTTTTATTTTTTCGTCTTCTTTTGAGACTCTAATTCGATATTGAACCCTCTAATTTAGCATCTCGTTGATTTTTTAATGAAAAGATTCAATATTTAATTGTTGTTACCAGAAAATATGGTTTGTGTATATGTAGTATAGATTTACAGGTTACTTTTTTTAACACTCGTCGAATTAAATATCGAATATTATAACATCATTTAGATTTTTTAATCATAATTCTATTACAAATGATGAGTAATCAATCAGCCTATGCGATTAAGATGAACAACTTCACAAACGACTCCACAATGCAGCTCTCTTTGTAACACTTGGATACACAATGAACGAATTTGTATGTACGACATTCTCGATAGACAAATTGTCTTTCCAACAAACGAGACCACAATAAATGACTTTGCATGCAACACTTTAGAATTTTCTGAAGCTTGACATCTATAATCTGCAAGAAACTGCATTCCCTGGAAATCGAATTCCAAGCCTGATGTAGAAACCTTTAAACTCTTAACCATTAGACCAATGGACTCCACATTTATAGGAATTTATAAAAGTAATGGAATTTACTATTAGTCTAATTAATAACTCCATTGAATGAAAAAAATAACAATGAAAAGAAAATAACTATTCATGTTCAAAACTTCCAGATAGAGTTGCACAAAATATCCAAATGTAAAAAATCAAATTGAACCTGATCCAAATGAAATGCACCAAAACTTCAACCGAACTTTCCAAAATATTAAAATTGATCCTAAATTCAATAAGCGAAAGAACCGTAACCAAACCCGAACTGGACCAACATATATTAGGTATTTAAAGATATCTGAACTACAATTATATATTTAAAAATTTAGTTATTAGTATATCTAATATCAAAAAAATACTCTTAATACTCGGACATCCTTGAAATTCCCTAAAACAGATTCCCGAAAATGTCTTGAATACTCAAAATTATCTGAAAGATATCTAAAAGTATTTAAAAATATCCAAAATATCTTCAAAATATTTTGACTATCTGAAATAAATACCAATTCTTCATCCAAGTACATGAACCATAATTTTAAATTATTTGAATGGTTCCACAAGCAAAAATTCGAAAGACCCAGAAACTGAATCAGCCGAATCGAACCCCAACTAAATACCTATATGTTCACTCCTACTTCTATATATTTTTTGTATGTAAAGAAGCATTAAATTTTGGTGACAAAAAGCGAAAAAAAAGAAGAGAAGCATTAAATTCATATATTCTATTTTTAGTATATTAAAATTTTGATCACATATGTTTTTATCTGTTATTTCATGATCAACTTCATCTTACACAAAAGTGGATATCAATAAAATATAATTGAGATATAAAGCCGGCGGATAAAAATTATCCTAAGAGAAAGAGGTGGCAAAATACCAAATTCTCCACAAGCAAAGCCCTATACTCGGTATTTTTATATCTACTATCCAATGAAGGTTAAAAAGTTGTTCACACTCTTCTGGCCATTTGTGATGCAACCCAAGATCTCTGAACCAGAAAACAGACTTGTTAGATCTAAATTTCAGTTAAGAGTATGCGAATTTTAATGATGAAAATTCGATGGAGAGAGAAAGAGATAAATAAATTTCAGATCTAGAGAATTAACTCTATAATAATTCTGAAACAATCAGCTTTTAGAGAATTCACTCTATAGCAATCTATTTGTTCAATGAAAAACAGGGATTCACTTTTGAGAAAAGAGATAAAACTTTAAGAAAACTTTATTGCTAAAAACTTGGTTGATCTCAAAGTCTGAGATTACAAAGCTTTAAATAGAAAACTAAAAACCCTAAAAACTACCCTAAGTCTGCGAAATTTCCTTTTCCCAAACAAAGAAGGAATTTCGCAGATCAAGCCTAAATTGGGCTTAAAATCAGACCCAAAAATAATTAATTAAACTAAGTCTAAAAAACCCAAATAAAACCCATCAAAAGTTCGACTAGACTAAACCGAAAATTGAATGGTTAAAAGTCTTGGTCAAATCCTGGTTTGCTTCTTGATCTGAAATCTGAATTGGTTCTGAGTAAACCANTCTGGTCTTGAAGCCTTCTGGTTTGAGATCTGGTAATTGGCCCATTAGAGAAGACAAATGGATCTTGGCCTTCTTCATTCTCTTCTGTCGCCATAACCGTCTCATCCTCTAAGTTATCTTCGTCTTCACTGTCACTTAGCTCCAGCTCAGCTACTTGTCCAGTCTGTATTGCATCAATTTGGCTCGTCATCAATTGCAAACATCATTTGAAGTTGTTCATTCTCCTCATTGAAATCCATCTGCATCGTAAAACAATCACAAATAGTTAGACAATGAGAGATGAGACAAAAGTTATTGTATGTCAATAACTAAATAGAAGACTAAGAAAGAAATGCATGCTATTGCATATGGAAACGAAAACCAGTTAGAGAACTAATATATTTCGTCATGGTTTTCCTTAGAAAATCCTAAATGAAATCCCAAACACAGAGGTGAATAGTCAAATATTGAGAAAATATAACAGGATCAAACTTGTTATGATTTCGGTTAAATAGACAATGTGTAAAATTAAGAATTGTATTTCTTGGATCAAGGTTTAGGCTTAATGGATCGATAGTTCGATAGTAGTGATGGATATGAGGATTTTTCTGTTGTTGGATCTTTGACTTAAAAAACTTGTATTTGGCAAGTTATTCAATCCACAATCAAACGAGACAAAGGGGGAGGGTGTATTAAAACAAGGATTTGGAGTGATATGCATTAAAATCTAAAAACCTTTGTTAAACAATAATTTTAAAAAGTGTTATAAAATTCATTGTTATTGAAATGATGATTTTAAAATGTATCTTCAAATCCACTGCTATTGGAAATATTTTAAGTAATGAATTTTAAGTGATTCTAAGATGTTTTAGTGGAATTTTCTTGTTAAAAATACAAAAACTCAAATCACACAATTTTAGATGAAATTGCAGAGATTTCCCAAAAAAAAACACAACAACTTTTCTAATTCACCAAAATCTTCTAAAAACTCAATAAAAGTCAAATCCCATCAAATACTCATTTGAATACACCCCCAAAGAATCTCTCCAACAACTTGAAATGACAATAAACATAATACTTTTCCAAATGATAAATTAAAATTTTCTCTGGAATTTTATTGAGAAAAGGGTGAATTTGAAGGAGAGGAGACATGAGCTTATAAAGGCTGTAAATCCAATGCCAACAAATTACAAAAGAATCAACAAAATAAATTGCATTAAATAGGAAAATGGTCGTTGGAGAGATTCTTTAAAAAAATTACTTGTATCATGAGATTTTAACTCTGTATCCACGAATATTAAGCCTTCTAGATCTCACCTTAGGCATCCATAATCCCAGAGCTAGCTGTTGGGTCCTGAAGATGTAATTCACTCCAAATAAAGTAAATGTGGTCTTGATTGAATCCACCTGATCCCATGGTTATGTATGCTCGTGAATACCCTCTCAAGACCCTCCATATGGTGTATCAACTCTCTTGGATCCCAAATATGACTCTAGAATTCACCCAAGTGAGTGAATCGAAGACGTTCGCTTTATGAAGTCGATTTGACTAATTTTAGTAAACTCGATGGATTTGGGAGGTGGATCTAGTTTTGGCTTTGATTCTCCCTGTTATGAACTTCTTAGAGGATCCATTTAAAGGAAAAATTAAGCATGATTGAAGGCTTCAACCTGCCCGACTGATATGGACTTGAACTCACTTGATGTTGCTTGTCGGATGAGCTGACGGTCTGTCGGATTAGAAAAACATAACTCTTCTCTCAGAAAAGCTTTAGAGTTATTTTAACTTTGCTGTCGTGCTCTAATGGCTTGAGAATCCAAAAAAATTTTGCTTCTAAATTTCGCATAGTTAGTGAGATATGCTCTTTGCAATGCACCTATGTCGTACTTGCCTCCTAAACCGTTGGCAAGTTTTCTTGTTTGTTCTCCGATTTGGCTAAGGGTTCATTGTCAATGTTGATTCTTATATCAACCTTTACGATTTGAAAACCACAGACAATGAAGCCTAGGAGTAGTAAGTCTGGAATTATGAAACTCAGAACATAAATAGGTATTTTTAACAAGAAGATGAATTTGGGGTAAGTTTTGATCGAATTAGAAATAATAGTAGGACAAATTTTCAAAATGTGTGAAAAGAGGATGAATTTAACGAATGAATATCGAGAAATGGGAATTAGTTGATAAAAGAAATACGAAGTAAATTGTTTAATGCCCATTTTCCTTCGGTTAACACGAAATGTCAGTTGCTTTTCAGTTTCAATTTTAATTTTAAGAAACTGTCGTGGCAATCGATATTAAAACAACCGTAGGAGTAAGATTAGGAATATTTGAGAATAAATACATATTATATACAAATATTGATGTCAAAAACATTTTACTAAATAATTGTTTGTTTGTTTTGCTATCAAGCTAATTTCCCAATAAGTAATTGATTATGCTAAAAGAAAAGAGTTTGAACAAAAGATTACGATGGCATGCAAACAGTAAAGTCTGGGAACAAAATACCACAGTCATTATCAGCTGAACTTGTCGATCCCTTAAAGAAATAGAGAAATAGTAATATTTATAAATTTTATAAAATCATTCGTTTGTGTGGTCTTGGTGGGTGGTGAAAATGATGGATGAGTGGTCCATCAACTCTGGTCCCTTCATCCTTTATAATCTTATCCACATGCAAACAATTAACCTGCAGCCCATTCCATCTAGTTTCATTTTCAATCAATTTAATAATACGAATTTGTTGGAAGTAAATATTATTATTTTAAAAAATAATAAGGTGTGTATTAAAATCTCTACCATTGTTTATTTTTTATATCTTCCCAAATTGTTTTTGTTTAAAATAAAGGGTTTTTTTTTATAAAACTCCAATTTACTTGAGTTTATTTATATGTAACAACCTATGATCAGAGAAGGACTCGTGGCCTAGTGGCCGAGCACCATTTTCACCAAATCCAGAGGTCACGTGTTCGACCATCCGGTCGTACATATATACGCGTAGACCCCGTGTGAGGGGCTATGGGTTACCGGATCGGCCCGTTGTGATCCGGACTCCTCGTATGTGAAGAGAAAAATCCCGATAGTAGGGTTAGGGCCACCGGGCTGTCCGTTGTGGTCCGGATTGCCGACAAAAAAAAACAACCTATGATCATTTAGCTTCTAATGGTCGTGGTTAGAATGTGACAAGCTACAAGACAGGTTCTTTCCAGCCGATACCACACTTATCCCTTCAATGTTCTTAGGTAAAGATTATTGGATTTGGTTACAAAATAAGAGTGGAAAGTATACAGTACATTCATGATATTAAGTTGAGAATATGGTTAATAACAATGAGGTTTTTCGTGTAGCAGCAACTCTTCCTTCTTGCAATCCAATTATGCAGAGTGTTTGGAAGGTTTTGCCAGCTCTTAAGATCAAGATTTTTATGTGGAAAGCAGTATCATGCGCCTTAACAACATCGGATAACATTTTGACAAGAGTTGTCACTTCTGTGGTTCGAGGGTGGATCCATTAACCATGTTTTACTTACCATAGGTACGTCAAGTGTGGCCTTTAACGAAATTTTTTTGTCCACCGAGTAATTTAACCGGTTGATTAATTTATTCCAATTTACACTTTCTCTTAGATGCAAAGAAAAATTCTAATCTTCCTATTGAGGATCGAAGATGTTGCCCATAGACACTTTGGACTTTATGGGAGAAACACAACAATGTTTTGTTCAAAGGCAGATAGTTTTAGTAGAAATAAACTATCTCTAAAATTTATGAAAATGCAGAAGAATGATTCCAAGCATAGGATGGTGATGTTATCTATGTTTCTACAAGAGAAGTGAGCTCTATTGATAATATGGCTCAGTGGCTTTCTCCCCATAATGATTGCCTTAAGTGTAAAATTGGTTTTGCTTGGTCGAAGAAGAAATGTCTTGAGGGAGCTAATTGAATACTATGAAGATGCAAGACTTGTTACAGTACTTGTCACAGTACGTGTTACAATGCGTGTTACAGTATTTGTCACAATACGTGTTACAGTGCGTGTTACAGTATTTGTTACAGTACTTGTCACAGTACGTGTTACAGTGCGTGTTACAGTACTTGTGACAATACCTGTTACAGTGAGACGAATGACGATGTGACGGGAGCAGAAGCAACAGCAGGATTCTGGATAAGGATGAGGAAGATTTGGTGAATCAGGAAGATTCGGAGAATCGTATCTGCTGGAGGATGTTGAAGAATATTCACTTTGGAAGATATTGTGAATAAGATAAATGCGAAATATTATTGTAGTTTATTTCGTATTTATCTAGATTCTTGGGTTTTGTTTTTTCGATGACTATATATTAGAATTAGAGTTATTGTTCTTCTCTTTGAACGTTTTTCAAGAGAGAAAAAGAGAGAGAAGTGTTTTTCCTGGCTTTTGTAAGAAGCTTTGAGGTAGGAACTCATGAACCTTGTATTCGGTCATTGAGTAGTTATAGGCTAGATACAACAGGCTAAGAGGATCTTAGTCTTGTTGGTGTTTTCTGTTCAAAANTCTGTTGGTGTTTTCTGCTCAAAATACTTGTATGGTGGTTTTGAAAGAAAGTTCTAGTGATATACAGAGTTTGATTTGAGAAAACTGTCTGTTGCTTTCTTGAAAACGTTTCTGTGGTAGTCCTTACATTTTCAATTGGTATCAGAGCGGTCACCAGTTTGTCTTATAACAGGTGAGATCCTGCGGAAAAATGGAGAACTACCACGAGTTGATTTCTAATTCAAATATCATGCTTGATGGAACTAACTATGGGTCTTGGAAGTCACGAATAAGATCTGTCATAAGGGTCATTGATGCTATGGCATGGACAGTTGTTGTAAAAGGTTGGACAGAACCAATGGTTACTGATAAGTCAGGTGTTGTGACGCCTAAACCAGAGGAGGATTTGACTGAAACAGAGATTAAGATGTCAAAGTACAATTCACGAGCTTTGTTTGCTATACATGCAAGTGTCTAACATAAACATTTTGAGCTGATACAGGGAACTGAGGTTGCCAAGGAGACTTGGGACATCCTGCAGAAACACTTTGAGGGAACAGAAAAGGTGCAAAGCTCAAGGAAAGATTTTCTGGCTTCTAAGTTTGAGAACCTGAAGATGGGGGAGCATGAGGCAATAGAGGAGTTCAGTTCCCAAATAAGCTCTCTGGCACAGGAAGCTCTCACCTTAGGAAAGAGATATAAGGACAAAAAATTGGTCAAGAAGTTCTTGAGATGTCTTCCAGCTAAGTACACAGCGTACAAGACTGCTATGTCAGTATCTCTTAACACTGATACAATCAGTTTTGGTGAAGTTATGGGAATGCTGCGAGCTCATGAGATGGAGTTAGATGGTGGAGCTAGAAAGGGAAAAGGTGTAGCACTTGTGTTTCATGAAACCGTGCAACAGATGAATGCAACAGAAGATCTTGTTAGTTTGCTTGTGAGAAGATTTGACAGAGTTCTGCGGAGAGTTGAGCAGGGATAGGGTCAGAAAAGGTTCCTTGTCACTAAGAAATCATCTGAGACAGAGAGATCTACAAAGAAGTCAGAGATACAATGCTATGAGTGCAACGGGTTTGGACATCTTAAGACATAGTGTCCAACAGTGCGAAGAAGGGAGATAAAGTGCTTTGGTTGCAAAGGGATTGGTCATACTCAGCTGGAGTGCATCAATGATCAGAAGCGTCGCAGAGAAAAATCCTTGATTGGGATA
>OVAN01006447.1:0-21309 GCA_900406275.1 Anastatica hierochuntica
AAAAAATCAACAAACAAGAGTCAAAAAAACAGAGAAAACGGCTGCATAAACTCAACATAAGACATTAAAAAATTATTGTGTATAAATAAGAGTAGAATCAGAAAGGACAAATCTATTATTAACACTTATCCACACCTTAACNCCACACCTTAACACTTACCCACACAGTCACACTCTCCACTATTTCAAATCCTTGCATATAATTTATAGAAACAAAATGAAATTGAGTGAGAACCGAAATCTAAATTTCGAAGCCAAATTCCAATAACAACTTCTAAAATAACAAAATATATACACATAATCCGCGCGTAGCGTGGAACAAACCCCTAGTTAATAACTAATAGATAAGTTATGATTGATTAAGTTGGACGAAAAACAACATAAAAAATCCCAGAAAAGCTCACTCGAAATAAATCTACGTACATCTTTCAAGACGCGAAGAAGAAAGTGAAAATTTATCATTTAAAAAAGATATTTTATTTTTTTTGCAAGTTCAAAATATTTAAAAGATTAAATATTATTTAGTTAAAAAAAATAGAATTCAAACCCTGGACTACGTTTCTAAGTGTTACTAAAGAGTTAATGTATCAACCAATATTATAAATGAAAGACAAAAAAAACATTCTAAGTTTCAAATATTTCAATATGAAACGCTAGAAAATATTACATTCATTTCTAATTAGCAGTTTCTAAATGTAACTAATAAAGAATAATTTCACAATTACCATCTTTATATACGTTTCACAAATATACCAACACCTATAAATATTTTAAAATATGTAAGTAACTATATGTATTAAACCATTTTGCCTTCTTTTTTTCCTATTGTCTTATTTCTTATCTCCTCTTTGCTTCTCCAAAAGAAAAATGAAGACAAATATTTTGGTTTTTACTCTTATAATCCTGGTTTCATCATGTGAGTTATTGTTTACTATTTATGCTAATGTTTTCGAATACTTATAATTCTTTTACCAAAATATTTATGTAACCTTTTTGGAATATTTTTAGGTGCTTCAAATAATATGGAAAAATCTAATCCCAAAGAAGAAAGTCACTATTCAAGTCCAGTAGAGAGTCCTAAAATCATTTTTCATCCAAGACATATGATAGAAAAGATTATTGGACATTCAATCACTGAAAAAGAAATTGATTTTTGCATATATTGTCAAATTGATTGTGATCTTAGAAAAAATGAATCTTTTAAAGACTGTAGAGGATCTCGTTGTAATTGCGTGAGTAAATTTATGGGACCTTAGATCCAAAATGTCACAAAGATGTTACAAATTTGTTAAAATATTTATAAATTAAAAATATTCTAATACTTTTTTGGGAGACTTACAAAAATACACATTTGTATTGTCTGTTTTTCAAAAATATCCCTGCTTGAAAAAATTTTATTTTTACACCTCCCTTTTTAATGAAAAAGACCATTATACCCCTAGACTAAAAGAAACCCTGAACGTTAAACCCTAAACCCTAAACCCTAAACCATAACTCCTAAACTTTAAACCCTAATAGCTAAACACTAAACCCTAATCACTAAACCTTAAACCCTAAATCCTAATAATTAAACCCTAAACCCTAAGCCTTAAACCCTAATCACTAAACCTTAAACCCTAACAGTTAAACCCTAAACCCTAAACCATAATCCCTAAACCTTAAACCCTATTAGGGTTTATTTCTTAAAAGATAAAAAGGGCATTTTCGACTTTTGTGCAAATAGAAGGTGTATATTTGAGAACCATTAAAAAACAGGTGTAAATGTAAAATTTCTTTTCCTTTTAAGTGTATTTCTGTAAATTAATCTACTTTTTTCTATGAAAAATATTCTTCTTTTTAATTATATAGGGTCCAAATATTGGAAAAACTATTTATGTCAATATGGTGTCATAGACAAAATATTAATCACTAGATAAGTACTCGCGTGATACGCGAATAAAAATAAATTATTTAGTGTTTAAAATTAATAACATGCATAATTATAGTTTGTACGTTTAGATAAATCATCCGATGGCTCATTGAAATAAATTATAGATTAAAATCTACGTTTAATTTTTCATTTATTGTATATTTACCATAATTAAAAAATTTAGATTGTCTTAGATTATTAAAAAATTATAAATAACAATATTTTAAAATGAAAAGAGTGTCCTTAAATAAATTATATATTTCATATTACGTAAAAATGATTTGAATAAACATCAACCGTTTTTAAAAACTTATATTCTGAGCCTTAATTATTCTTACATGTTTGATAATTCTTTTATAATGATTCGAATGTAAAAAACTAAGATGTACAAATATTAAAACTTAAAGTAAACTTTCTATATTATATAAAAACTATTATGAAAAATATGTATTAGATTATAATTTTTCAGGGTTATACATTATAGAATTTATGTATATTTTATAACTTTTCTTTTAAGATTATACAATTTCCTTTTACTTAATTTTTTAATAAGCTAGTTTTCCATTTTTTGTTAAATTATATCTTTTAGAAGTAAATAACCAATAATAGGAAAATTTATATTAATTTCTATTTCTAGATTGACACATGTCAAAATTCGGTGAGTTACAGTTTGCTTACGTGTGGCGTTCACGTCAAACGTGTTCAGCTTTATATAATAATATTGGTAAAACAAATTCTTTATCTATACAATAATTGTTTATTTTTGTTTTTATCTCTTTTATCAATGTTTAACTAAATCATTTCTGAGATGACTATTATTTTTCAATACTCTTTCACAAAAATGTCATAAATAATATTACCAAGGACGAGAAAAAATGATATTACCACATGCATCAAAATTTGTCAATATGGGTGGAAATTATGAAACAAGTATTGAGATTGGAAAAAAACCAAAATATGAAATGTACTAGTGGCTAACTTTTGTTTGGGAACAGGGTTTATTGTATTCTCCCTCGGACGATGACGAATTGTATGTGGCTCATAAGTCTACCCTTTTCAATTTCCCATTTCCAAATCTAAAAAATCCCTCCGGAGAAAATGGCTCTCCGATCTATCAAAACGCCGGCCTTTATAACTCCCACCGCCGCCTCCTCCTCCGCCGGCCACAAGCTTCAACCTTTCAGGTTCGCTTCTAAACCCACCGCGGCACTCGCCGTCCACAACCGTCACCCGTCGTTCCACGGCTTCCGTACGAATCTCACCCTAAAACCAGCTTCATCGCCACCCAAATTCCGGTGCTCTGCTTCGGCTCTCACGCCGCAGCTTAGAGACACGCTTGAGAAGCTAGTGAATTCGAAGAAAGTGGTTCTCTTCATGAAAGGAACGAGAGATTTCCCGATGTGTGGATTCTCAAACACGGTGGTTCAGATCCTTAAGAATCTGAATGTGCCTTTCGAAGATGTGAACATTCTTGAGAACGAGATGCTTAGACAAGGGCTTAAAGAGTACTCGAATTGGCCGACTTTTCCTCAGCTTTACATCGGCGGCGAGTTCTTCGGTGGTTGTGATATTACTCTTGAGGCGTTTCAGAGTGGTGAGTTGCAGGAAGTTGTTGAAAGAGCTCTTTGTTCTTGAATCTTTGATCAATACTTTTTGATTGTTGTTAAAGCTTGATCTATCTATGTCTTTCTTGATGTCTTTAAGAGTTTATGTCTTTGTAACATAAGAGACATAGTGTGTGATGGATTTAGCTTAATACAATGTGCCTTTGTTAAAGATCAAATCTTTGAAGATACCAATATCTTTTCTGAGTATTAGCTTTTGTGTCTTGACTAAAGTAATGAATTGTTGTGTACTTTCTTGAAGATGGGTGTATTGTGAGAATGTTCATTATGTTGCAAAAGATCAATCTTTGTTCCAATGATTCTAACTAGTTCAACTGCTTCTGCTTGTGTGTGCTCTTATGGGTTTATGATTCTGTTTATCGAAACCTGAAAATAGCATGTATGCGAAACCACTCACTCCACTGGGCTGGACATTCAGGTACCCGATCGGGTTCGATTCGGGTTTTGGTCTCGAACTCCAGCCCTACACAACTTGTTCGTGTATTTTTAGTTTTCGGTTCGGGTAGACATGTGTTCAGGTAATTTCGGGTCGGTTATTCGAATTCGGATATTTCGGGTTTCTGGTATTTCGAGTTTTTTTTTTTTCCGGATTTTTCGAGTTTTTATCGGATATTTCGGGTATTTTACAGATATTTTGGAGTATTTTAGGGATCTTTTGAATATTTTCGGGTATTTGGATATCTGTGGGTACTTATTAAGTTTCAGATTCGAGTTCTTCAGGTTTTTCGGGTATCTGTATGGGTTTGGGTCGGTATACTTAGAATCAAGATCCATTCGAGTATTTTTTTGGTTCGACATCGGATCGGGTTCAGATATTTTGGATCAGGTTCGATTTTCGGGTAAAATGGTCAGTCCTAAGTCTCCACCTTAGTGTAGAGATTAGAGAAGTGATGATCATATGCAGAAACTAGTACACTCCAACATGAGAAGCAAATCGGTCAATAGTAGTATGTGAAACCACAAACCCATAAGGAAAAAGAATGTCAGAAGAAAATTTTGTTGATTAGTAGTATAGTGAAGACCACAAAGACTTGATTTTTTTGGTGATAATATTGGCTTCTTGTGTTAGATTCTGCTTTTGTGTGAACCACACAGAGCAGATAAGAGCTATGGATGAGAAAAAATAGAGAAGACACGTGGCCCAATGAAATAGCCATGAAGGTTCTCTTTAGCCAATCGCAATCTGGTTTTAGATTCTCATCCAACAAAACCTTACAAAACACCTTCTGCTTCACATCTCTCTTTGAGGTAAACAGAGAGAGAGAGAAACAGAGAGAGAGAGAATGGCTTCGAACTCGCTCATGAGCTGTGGCATCGCCGCCGTGTACCCTTCACTTCTATCTTCTTCAAAGTCAAAATTCGTTTCCGCCGGAGTTCCTCTCCCAAACGCCGGCAACGTCGGAAGAATCAGAATGGCTGCTAATTGGATGCCCGGCGAGCCACGACCACCTTACCTCGACGGTTCTGCTCCTGGGTAATCACATCTCATCAAAAAGTCGAATCCTTTTTATACTCTGTTTCTTGCTCTGTTCCTTGCTCTGTTTCTTCCTCTTGATAACATAAAGGTTCTGACTTTAAGATTGGAAACTGTTAAAAGATTCGGTTTTTAATGGTGCAGTGACTTTGGGTTTGACCCACTTAGACTTGGAGAGGTTCCAGAGAATCTTGAGAGATACAAAGAATCAGAGCTCATCCATTGTAGATGGGCTATGCTTGCTGTTGTAAGTTTCGAATTTCGATACTTTAGTCTCTATACGAATTTGATCGAATGTAGAGAAGGTTTTATTATGATTTGGTTTGAACAATGTAGCCAGGGATCTTAGTACCAGAGGCTTTGGGATACGGAAACTGGGTTAAGGCTCAAGAATGGGCAGCAGTACCTGGAGGACAAGCTACTTACTTAGGAAACCCGGTCCCGTGGGGTACTTTGCCAACAATCTTGGCTATAGAGTTCTTGGCTATTGCGTTTGTTGAGCATCAAAGAAGTATGGAGAAAGATACCGAGAAAAAGAAGTACCCGGGAGGGGCATTTGACCCTCTTGGTTACTCTAAAGACCCCAAGAAGTTCGAGGAGTTGAAAGTTAAAGAGATCAAGAACGGTATAAGCACACATCTTACTTATTCCTTTGATCAACTTGTGTACACAATGTATGTCTAATGGTTATGGTTTTTTGTATGTCAGGGCGGCTAGCATTGTTGGCGTTTGTTGGGTTTTGTGTGCAACAGTCAGCTTACCCTGGTACCGGACCATTGGAGAATCTGGCTACTCACTTGGCTGATCCATGGCACAACAACATTGGCGATATTGTTATCCCTTTGAACTAGTGGTTGTATAAAAAGGATTAGTTATATATCTTTTGAGCTTTTATGTGTATCAAAACTCTGTGTAAGGAAAGACAGATTGTGAAACCTTTGTTTTGTGTCATGAATGATCGTTTGCTCATGTAAGCTTGAGTTCTAAGTGATTAAACCTTTCGAAATCGATTTAGGAACTCAAATGTGGTTAATTTGTAACATCCGATCCTAAGTTATATTAAAATTTGATGCTTCTTTGAAACAGAAAGGACATTATTTAGATTTTAGGAAAGCAATGTGAAGTACATAAAGTTGTTAACTATGAGCTTTAGTTACTAGTCACATATTATAAACTCCATTAGAAGAAGAAACATTGTATCTGTGTGTTATAGTTAAGACTACACAACTCCATCCAAATGTAACTTTCTTTATAATCAAGACCAGCTCTTAAGCCAACATAGACAAGATTGAGCTTTGGCCTTCAAAGTTCTATACATTTTGGTTTTAATGATTTGGCCACTAGTAGTAGTTTTTCCTTAAAAGATTTACTAATGTATGCGGTCATTATTATTATTTTTTGGGTTTTGTAGCCTTAATATGGATCGTACTTTAATCGAGGCTTCTAGCTCTAGTTGTAAAGAGTTCACGGCTGTGAGTTCCGTCACCTGTGTTTGAATCCCGGTCACTGAGGTTTTCACATGTGACCCTCAACATCCCGAGAACGACGGTTTGAAGCTATCTTTGTGTGACTGCGGATCCCTTGTACCGACAGAACGTGTGGACCGTTAGTTCCTCAGACCCCTACCGGCTAGTTTAGACTCACCTCGGTGAAGCCATGACACCCGGTTTATCAAAAAAAAAGGATAATACTTTTCTTGATCATTAGAATGGTTGATCAATCTCAATGTCTTAGATAAAATTTGAGGAAACAACAAGTATGATAATTGTCGTATGTCTAAAGATTATAGTTCCAATGTGGCCTTTATCCATGGTAGTCAAGTCCCTACAACCACGTCATACACCTACTTTCGCCATCCTCAACAAATATGTCATGAAGCTCAATCCCACGGAATGCACCTCTGCATTCAAGTCAAGAGAATTCTTGGAATACTTGGTCAGGCAAAGAGGAATAGAAGCCAACTACATGCAAATTGGGGCTCTGCTCAATGTGCCACCACCAAATACACCAAAGGAATATGTCTATATGCCTATATGTTTTAGTATGAAAGAAATCATATAGCAAGGTGAGTTTTCAATTTGAATAAAAATATGTGATTAAGGATTTCAAATGATTCTCTTTTTATAACCAGAAAGTTCAGGGGTTGATCCCTAATCCCCTAGGACGGATCAGATCATATAAGATACTCGCATTTGACGAACTAACCTTTCTAATCGCATATAAACATGTGACTAATTTCATCATCTATATACGACCATCCTCATCACATTGAGAGAGAGAGAGAATAATGCTAAGTTATTTGTTTTTACAATCATTCGTGGGGCTTTGCTTTAATTTTCTTTCTCATTGACCCAAAAATAGATCTAGACTAGTGGATGGATATACATTTTATTCCTCATCTACCGACAAGTAAAAACTTTAATTATTATTTTAGTTCTATTTTCGGCTCTTATATATTAAATTAATTTTAGTAGATTCTAAATTTTCCTTTACATATAAGCCTAAAAGAAAAACAAAAATGCAGTTTCAACTTTCAATCCTCCCACCAAATTTTTTGTTGATACTTCCCCATTAAGGTAAATAATCCTCTTTCCTCTAATTTTCTTCTCTATAAATTTTGCTCTTTCTTTCAAGAACTTTAGCTTATCCTTAGAAAGATTTTGTTTATTTTGGATCTTGGAATAAATAATTTTCATGGAGTTAAGGAGATAGAAGAAACTCTTCAATTTTGTTGCTTTTTAGATGGAGATTTATTTATACAATGTGTTTAAAAGGAATCTTTTTATATTTTACATATATTTTCTGTTACAATGAGTTTGGTATTGGATATATAAATTTGCAGAGAAATGGTGTTGAAATGATTTTTTTTTTTCTGATGAATCTCTTATTTTGTTTATTGAATGTTCTAGAGTTTCCACAAGCTAGTTGATGAAAATGTCAATGAGGTAAGTTTCATACCAACCTCTTCTTGAAAACAGTTTCATGGTTCTTGAATCTTGTTTTTAAATTTTAATCAATCTAATGTTGTTTCCTAGCAGCTTGTATGTGTTCTAATATTCGGAGTTGAATTCGTATAATCGGGTTTATTCGTAAAGGAATGATCATTCGATTGAATAAGAATGGAGCTTTTTACTGCAAATTGTATGTCCACAGAAAACAAACCTCTTGAGGTTTCAAAATTAGTCTTAGAAGAGAAGAGATCTGTTACAAAGAACACTGAAAGTACCCTTACACTTGTGAATCATGGTAACAGCTAAAAAAAAGTTTTAAAACTTTGTTTCGAATCTCGGTTATGTATTAAGAATACACATCCAAATGTTGTATTTGTTCTTGAGTTACTACTTATAAGCATCTTCTTGATTGTAGGTGTGAAGATGTGGCAAGAGAATAGAGAAAAATGGGTGGGAGATCAATCTCGAGAAAGGAAAAAGATCGCAAAGGATCAGATTATAAGGTACTTTGTTTGTTTCATTCGACTTTAAAGTTTGTCTAATGATCGGTAAAAGTAATGTTTTCTAAGACAATCTTAACTCTTTTGCAGCTGGTCTACTACATATGAAGATCTTCTCTCAACTAATGAACCTTTCTCTGAGTCGATTCCTTTACCCGTAAGCTTACTCTACTCCATTTTCTACCCGAGTTTAAAAAGAAGAAGCTATAATCATTCCCAACACCTGATTTTCATGTAGGAGATGGTGGATTTTCTGGTTGATATTTGGTACGACGAAGGTCTTTACGATTAGAAGAATCTAACAATGCCACAAACAAAGACTCATAAAGAACAAATGAGAGATTCAATTAGGAGATGTGAAAACATCTACAGATATGTTGTTTGATCTATCTATTCTCTATATCGATATCTCCTCAAAAGAAGACTATGACCATTCATTCACATACTCCATCTTTAACATTTATATGATCGATTGTCAAATGCGAAAAACAACGATTACTTACCGCAAAACACAACATTGGTTCGGAGACTTTGGGTATGATTGACATCAATCTTCACATAGAAGAATTGGTCAAACGAAATTTCAAACCGCAAGAGTATACTTTTTCGGTTAAAACCAAAGGAATGTTCACTACAGATTCGTTACAACAAATGATCAAGAACATATTGAAACATCACAAAAACTTAGCTATGGAGTCCACATCCACGGTATATAACATCAAATAAATGATCATCACAACATATAAATCTCCTAACATTCCTTTTGAATCTTGTCTTCTCTCGTTAAGCGTCGTCCTTGATATATATCATCCGAATCACAAAGTCAATCTAGTGGCATTTTTCACAGACTCGGCTAAGAATCTTGTACCACTCCACTCGCCAGTTATGTTTATGTACAGGTCTTTTGTTTTTTTACCTCTTGTTCAGCTTGAGAAGTAAGGATTTGATTTGAGTATCTTCTTTGCTAAGCTGCGTATGTCGTCTCTACTTGACTCCACCGATATTCTTACAATCTCTGTCACGCTTCCCGTTCTTTTGAAATCATTCGCGTTTTCCTCTGGCATCAGAAAGTGGAGATACGTGTATTAGTAATGTCACAAACCACACTGCCTTTTGATAAAAGAATTGTTTAGAATGCCCCACGAGCTGGGATTGCTCCCGAGAGTGAAATCAGCTTTGCTCAGTCCAACATAAGCTTACCGTTTTGAGCTAAATGGCAAAGTGCTAGCTCGATGTGACGTTGTGTTGATGCAGAATCGATATGTGAGTTTGAGGTCAGCCATTCAAGAGCACCTTCTTCCAGAAGAAGAGAACGACCTTTTCTACGCCCTGAAATGCATAGGATCCCTCAAAGGTATTACATTGATCGACTTGGATATGCATTTCACGAGGTATATTTGTAAAGCAACTATGACTAAATACGAACCTTGCATAATTTCTCGAGTTTCACACTTTGCAAAATTTGCCATCCCTCTTGCCACTTGAGCAATGATATCTATGTTTCCGGATTTTGCCATTGTGAGTAGTCCCTTGATGCCTTCCTCCTCTTTAAGTAGCTTAAGAAACTTCTCTGTTTGTGCAAAACACAACAATACATAGAGTTTGCTTTTGCATATGTTATACAACAAAACACATGCATCAATGCAGATAAATAGACGAGTTTTTAAAAATGTCTGATACAGAATCTCGTGCTAACCGTTTCCGCATAAGTTGGCAAGTGCGCCAGCTACCATTCGTAGAGTCTGTGGATCATCTGTTTTAGTCACCATCTTTGCTAGCAGTTGAGCACCTCCTTTATTCATTATTAGATCTTGACTCTTCTCTGCGGTTAATAAATCAACAAATACATATAAATAAACCATATAACGGGAAGAAACCTTATTATCGAAACAACAAGAGAAGTTGTTACCATTCATTGCCAAATTAGCTATGGCACCAGAAGCCACTCTCAATATTGTTGAGTTTTGAGATGACTGCAAAAGCATAAGCAAAGCTTCTACACCCCCTTCCTCCACAATCTTCACCTGATTAGATTCTAAACACATACACAGAGAAGATACAAATCATTTAGATACCGCGACAAAACAAAGGAATGTAACATTGAACTCTAACAGAAGTTCTAGAAATTAGAGATTATGGAAGATAACAGTAACTGCATAAACTGAAAATCCGTTCGTCAAGGCAAAGCACCAGGTTACCAGAAATCAATATTTCAATTCTAATAGTAGAGAGAAAAAAAAGTATGAGGCTATGAACACATGCTAACATATAGAGAGAGATGAAATCACACACCTTCAGCAGCAAGATTGGCCACCACTTTTACAGCTTGGATTTGAACTTCCAAGTCTTCAGATTTAATTAGGTGCAATATCTTCTGAACTCCAACTGAAATCAACGGAAAAGAAGATATCAGTTGGATTATCCCACAATGAAACGAAAATTTACAAGTTAAAAAGAGCTTAATCCATGAGAAAGAATCATGCCTTCTTCACAAAGTCTTGCCATGGTAGCTCTCTGACCAGATAGCGACTTTTTCAACCCGTGTGATCTCTGTGAGCCTGTTATAGCTCCAGATTCTGATGGTCCTTTTGGAAGATCTTCCTTCATACGCTTGTCCTGGAGAATGAAATGGACTTAGCAACAAGACGACGAAGTACAATACATGTGAACAATGTGAAACAAACTCATTGTAATTCACCTCAACAACAATTTCACTTTCCCTTAGATTCTTCTTTAGCTTGGAAAGCTCACTCTCCATTTGCTTTCTCTGCTTTTCTTCCAAAAGGAGCCTTTCCTTCATATCCCGAACCTCTTCGCCAAGTTTTTCCTATGTAGCATAAATTTTGTTACACAAATTTTATAGAAATATTCATCAGCAAAAGTCAACCTTTGGATGTTTTGAATATAACCAATCTGAACAGCAAGTAAGCAGACATATAAGCGTCACACCTTTTGGTTGAGGAGATCATCATAGTCTAATTTCACTGTCTGGAGTTCATCTACTGTCGATTCATACATTTGTGAAAGTTCTTCTAATTTTCTCTTGAGTTCCTTTACCTCTTCATTTTCCTGAAACCCAAAACCAAGAAAAAAAAATTAGAAACAGAAAGTTCTCGCAAGAGCAATTAGAAACAGAAAGTTCTCGCAAGAGCTGAAGCTCAAGATATAGTTTGTATAAACATTAAAGGTAAAACAAATTTATCTTCAGTATTTGAAAAGAAAAGAGACAAATATGTTGACCTTTCGTCACACCCACCTGAAACATATAGCTGAAAGTATCATTCTTATTAACATCCACTATAAAATATCAGGAATAAGCCTTACTTGTGATAAAACTTGGCGATCGCTTATAAGCATCTTCATTTGTCTAAGTTGCTCTTCTGCAGCGTTAGACCGAGCATGTTCGTTTTCCAATTTCTTCTGCAGATCTGCAATCTTAGATTCATATGTGTGTGTGGTTTCTGCAAGTTCCCTTTGATATTGATAGTTGCCCACCTCTTGTTCCTATCAACACCAAAAATGCCATTTAGCTTGAACAGAGAACAAATGCATTCAAAAAGTAGAAAAGGGGAAGATGAGCTCTAAAGACAGGTTTAGTATTAACTAACATGAATAGACTTCTGCTGATTACTTAGAACATTTTTCATTTCATTCAATTGATGCTCGGCGCTTGTTGACCGGGCTTGTTCATCCTCAACCTGCTGAACCAACTCCGCAATTTTTTTCTCATATGCTTGACTGGCATCTGCAAGTTTTTCATGATATGCTGAATTTTCCAGCTGTTGCTGCTACTAACAATTAAAAGGACACTGTCAGAGCCGTCAACTAAAACTTCTGTAAGTAGTTAAATGAATATCAAACGAAAAGAGAGAGGCATCAAACTACCGATGTATTGTAGGCAATTACCGAGAGAACTAATAACAATATAGGAGAGTAAGTTTACCTTGGTATTTTTCAAGTTTATCTCTAATTGTGTGGCTTTATCACGCATTAGATCACACTGATCTTTCTGCATTTCCAATTCCTTCAAAAGTTCTTTCATACGTAGCTCCAAGCGGGAATTTTCCTTCTCCAGGAACTGTAAGTCATATTCAGCCCTCACAGTATAAGCACCAGATACAAAAAAATATCATACAAAAGTAGGCATCATCATATCAGGAAATAATAGTTGAATATATGCAAACAAGGAGTGATCATTATAAAAGACGAATACCTTGGACCTTGTAACTGCGTTCTTCTCTGCTTCAGCGAAAGACTTTTCACATTCTCTCAATTTTCTCTCCAACTCGTGTTTCTCACTATTTCTTAGTTTGTTTTGTCTTTCAACTTCTGCAGTAAGATGGTCCACCTGAGTCTCAAGCTTTCGACACAAACTTTCATAGTCGAACTCTTCTTTAAGCTTTACCATGTTTACTATTTTCATAGCCTGTAAAGCAAGACATAACCAAATAGGCATTACAATATATTTCTCTAAAAGAAAGTAGACTGCTATATATTGTTACAAAATTGTGCCTCTCAGTTTATGATTTTGCTAGATCCTGTATATAAGAAATTTTGCACAGAACAGAAAAAACTTCATGGAACAGAAGGGAATGGTTCTATTGATTTAACTCGGAAAAAAAGAAAGCAAACATATAGCTAAGCAACTAGAATCATAGATCAATTTCTGAGAAAACGAAAGATATATGAAAACTGACCCTTTGTCCGAACATTATTGTGCTAGTGGTTTCAGCATGATACCGCGCAGATGGCCCAATTGTTATTATAAGTGAAGTCCTTGCAGAACCTATTTGTTCAGAGCCAAAAACCAATATCAAAATATATGTTACGGTCGCAAGAGCAAGAAGGAAGATATAAATAGTGTATAAGACACAGAAGTGAGTCACGGTTATGAGTTCTCTACATACATAAACATTTAAGCAATATTATAGATTGCTCAAAATATATTTTGCAAACTAACCCCCAAAAGAATCGCGAAGAAGCCTTGTTAGCTTCGAATCTCTCGTCGGTATATGAGAACTGCCTTCAGCTAATGCATTTATGCATTTGCCCAGGGATGTCAGTGAAAGATTAATGAATTTTGCCTCCTCAATCAAGTGTCCATCAGTGCCTTCAAAAACAGGATCTAACTCAACCATACGCTCCTTAATATAACACGAAACAGATTATATGAACAGTGAAGGAGTTCGAACCAGATTTATTTATTCTTTCTGAACCAGCAAGATCCACAATTAGCAGTTTGCTCTTTCTCACTCTAGGAATGCCTTTATCTGCCAAAGATTCAGGTTTGGCCTTTTCATTCATAGCCTGCCTAACGTAAACCTGCAAAGAAGATACATAACTTTAATCCACAGACACAAAACATGGATTCTGTTGATGAACAAGAAACCATATAGACCAAGTATTCTACGGAAGCACACCGTAAGAATTGCATGACTACGCGAGGATTCTGTATTCATCTTTGTATTTGCTGCGTGTCGGTTTGCCTCACCGACTTGCAAAACCTCCAAGAAATGGTCCAAATCTTGAATGTTAACTACGGTAGCACCTGGTACAGACACTTCCCCAGTCTTTGCATCTTCATTGATTGAAATGTTGCTTTTTTCAGGTGCCAGTAGATCTTGTATAGTTTCCATATAAAGCTGTGAATTACACGAAGAAATATCGATATTAGGCATGGATCTTGTATAAGCTCTAGAATCATATCAAAATTCACAAGGTTTCCGTCTTCTGTCTGTGAATACTCAAGAAGAATACCAGTATCTAAGCATTGAAGCGATACTCTATACAACATACGACTCTATTTGGGGAAATATGAACAAGAGATCTCCACAGAAACAGGAAGATGAGCAATGTCGCACCTGCAAATAAGAGATCTCCACGGAAACAGAAGCAGAAGTGGAAGTCACAAGTATATCCTCTAAAGCTCTAACCATAATACCACGCTCGGCTGCATCATCTTTACCAATCTTTCCTACCGTGTAAGTTTTACCAGTACCAGTTTGACCGTAAGCCATAATGGTTCCATTGTATCCACTCAAAACACCCTGCAGATAGAAATGTAATTGAATATCTATAACCAAAACACAAGTATTCTCTCAACATCTCAATAAATTCTACACGAAAAAAGCTTTTCTAAACCTCGACAACAGGTTTTGCTACTCCTTCATAAACGCGCTTTTGAGAAGCCGTATCTGTAAAGACTTCATCAAATCGATATGACTCAGAACTCCAGTTGTTTTTCCTCAGCTTAAGCCTCTTTATCTGCATTAGAACCAAAAACTAAGTTGGGAAGACGAAGAGAAAAGCCATAGTTAATTAGCATCTATGCTCTTACCTCTGGTTGTAACTCAACGAGATCAGCGAAATCAGCATCCGATTTAAGCTCTTCGGCGTTTCGAGGTCGAACTCTTACGGAAACTCTCACCCTCCCAGGATCTGCAATAGAAGGAAGTATGAAACATTCAAAATATCTACAATCAAAATTTCAAAATAATACTATAGATGTAGAATCTTCCACAAATCAAATCAATCGATTCGAAATCAAAATACCCTAAATCGAATGTGACATTGCCCTAGAGATGAAGTCAGATTCCGTCAAAGCAAATGAAGAAGAAGAAGCTCGTCGTTTCAAATGTTATAATCGGAAAAAGGAAAAGGGAACAAACCATTATCGTCATCGAAGTCTTTAGACTGAGATCGGCGGACAGGAGTACCGGAGCGGCGAGTAGAAGGGGAAGAGGTGGTGGAAACGGAGGAGGCGGAGGAAGCGGAAGGTCGATCTTTAGGGCGAGAAGAGTGAGTTGACGGTGGAGCGATGAGAGAAGTTCTAGCGGGTAAATTCAAAGAAGAAGAAGAGAGAGAAGCGGGATTGCTTGGAGGTAAGTGTTGCTGAATCCGCTCCGCCGCGTGTTTCGCCGACGATCTGACGACGGAGGAGTTTGAAGAAGTCATAATCGGTAGCTAGAATGGTATTCACAAAACTCGAGAGAGAGAGAGAGAGATCGAGAGAGAATAGAGATTTTGAAAAATTCGTGGGGAAGAGGAAGAAGAGGAAGAGGGAGGCACGACTGTGAAAGGTACAATGGAGGTTCCCGCGTTCGTGGTTTAGTGGGTGACGTTAAGATTATTTTTTTTTATAATATTTTTTTTAGTTTAATAAAAAATTATTTAAACAACTTTTTTTTATACATACATATATATATATATATAAATTAATTTTGCCCTTAACCCCACACAGGGGAACCCAATCACAACAGACCGATCCGGTGACCCTTTAAATCCCACAAAGATAAATGTCGGGATTCGAAACCACGACCCGGACTTGATGAAGAAGCACCTTGCCACTAGAGTAAAGGTACTCCTCTTATTTAAACAAATTTAAAAACCAATATTTAATATAGAAAAATTCTTTACAATAGATTATCTAATATAAAGAAATTTTAGTGGTAGTTTTTAAAAATATATATATATATATATATATGTATAGAAATAATGTGATAATAAGGATTTATCAAATGGGAGATTGATTGGAGTTTTTAAAATTGGTTCTTATGTCTATATCTTAAACCTAATGAGTTTTATTACTGCACCATCACCTTTTTACATTTTGATGATCATGAGAAAGTTATGCTCTTCAAGGATGTGATCAATTTTATAAGTAACAAGTATATAAGAAAATACTTTTTATCGTCTAATTGGTTGTAGAAAGAATTGTGAATTGTCACAATTCTTTCTACTTCATTTGTTGCATCACATTAGTGTGACGAACGATTCTATTTGCTCAACGTTAAAAATTTCGTATAAGTTTACCTCAATTAATCTGTAAGTATTGTATAAAAAAAAGTGCTTATAATGCAAAATACGTTGGTCAACTTTTAGGACAAAAACAACATTAATCCACGAAAATGTTGTCAAATGGACCGTAATCAATGAGTCTATATATGCATGGCCACATATAGAACTAATAGTTTCGCAGTAGATGAGTGATACCTGGTCTAGACCAACATGACAACTCTTCAACTCGTGGAAACCACTAGACCACCACAATATGGTTATTCTATCATATATTTGACTGCTTTGAAATACATAAGACTTAACTAAAGTGCATTATGCAAGCAAAATCTAGGGTTATTTGATTTCTTTATAAAGGTTTATCTCTAAACACGAATTTAAAATAGGAAAATTGAAATAATCCAATCCAAACTTCACATCCCCGACACAGCTAATATCATCAAATAAACGGGTACATAATACTCTATAGGCTACTCTAGACTATAGTCTTCTTGCTATCAAGTTGATTCCACAAAAATTTCGGAGTAGTATGAATTGTTATGAAAAAGCTGAATATATATTTGTTGAGTAAGGTGAAATATATGTTTGAAATCCGTAAATTACTGACATCATATATATCCTAAAACTCGCTGAGCGTTAGTCGAACGGTCAGATTGGACATGACCCATAATTAGAAAATCGCAGATTACATGAAAATTAATCTGAGACTAGTTCCTAGATTGTTTTGATTTTTTTTTTAATTTAGTTTAATTTATATTTAGAAAATAAATTTATAACTTTGATTTTTTATATTATTTTACTTTTGTTAAACCAAAACCATCTAATTTATACAACTTTAATGATTATAATTTTTTTTTTACGTAATTTTGATCCCTAAAATAAATATTGCATAAGAGATTTTGACGAACAAAACCAGCCCATCAATTAAGCCCATAACCACAATATGAGGCCCATTTATTTGTTTTTTTTTAAACAAAAATTGTCTTCTTCACCGTTCTCTTACATTGCGGTGGACTAATGTCGCGGTCACACGGTGGTGGAGAAACGGAGAAAACTCGAGCAGGAGGATCATCTCTCTAATCGTCATCAATGGCGCAGATCCCGAACTTGGAGAATGCTCCTCTCAATCTCAAATCCATTAGGTGGGTTAAGTTTTTTCCGATTGTCAAATACTTTTGTTTGGTTGAAGAAATTGATCGTTTATCGTTTGCTCACTATCAGGGAGAAGTCTCAGAAGGAGCTTGTAAACTTACTTAAAGACGTAAGCCTCTTTAATCTCTTCGTTTGATATGATTAGGAAGGTCTTCGTTGCTTTAGAAATATCAAATTTTAGGAGAAAACGATAAGAATTTTTCCGAATTTTTGTTTGATTTACGCAGACGTTTACTTCTTTTGTCTCACTTCACTCTGAATTCTTCTCTTTTTTGAGGAAATTGTTGAGCCAAATTTTGCATGATCCAAGAGTTATTAGGGTATATAAACTTCAGAGATGATTTACATTCCTCAAGACTTGTTATAATATCTCTTTGGTGCTTTTGATTGTAGATTCGTGGAAGTAAGTGTCTGGTTATTGATCCAAAGCTTAGTGGTTCCGTCTCCTTGATCATCCAGACGTCGACGTTGAAGGTAATTACCCTGTGTAGGAAAGGAAGATACGATAGAATTGACTTTCGTCTACTAATGGTTTGAATTTGGTTGCAACATTAATGCTGATCCTTTTTGGCCTAACAGGAACTTGGTTTGGAATTACGTCATCTTTCTGCGGAACCAGTTCAGACTGAATGCACGAAAGTGGTTTATCTTGTTCGTTCTCAACTCAGTTTTATGAAGTTCATCGCTTCTCACATTCAGAATGATGTTTCGAAAGCGATTCAGAGAGACTACTACGTTTACTTTGTCCCTCGTAGGTCAGTTGCGTGTGAGAAGGTACATGGTTATTGCCATCCTATAATAATACTATTGTTGCTTCGGTTTTCTTGTTTTACCATCTCTTGAACAAAGGGTAATAAATATTTTTTTTCCTGCTATTTCAGATTCTTGAGCAGGAAAAAGTTCATAACCTGGTTACCGTGAAGGAATTTCCCCTATATATGGTTCCCCTAGATGAGGATGTGATATCATTTGAGCTTGAGCTCTCTGAAAAAGTGTGTAGAACTCTCATGGATCCAATTCGTAGTTTTGTACTTCTAAATTCATGTGCCTTTTTCCGTGAAGCCTCAAAATTCACACCTTTTTTATTTGATCTTGTCTTACTTTGTTTTGTGAATGATAGGACTGCCTTGTGGATGGTGATGTTAGCTCACTTTGGCATGTCGCAAAAGCCATACATGAACTCGAGGTTTTGAGTCTTTCTTTATACTTTACATTATGAACCACTTAATGTTATCTCATGACTAACTCTTATCGTAGTTTTCTTTTGGAGTTATATCGAAAGTGAGGGCAAAGGGAAAAGCATCAGTTCGTGTTGCAGATATATTAAACCGCATGCAAGTGGAGGAACCTGTCAATTCAAATGATGTAATTTTTTCCTGCAGCAGTTCGAGTGTTATAAAATTCTGTGACTTGGCTATCTCACATTGCAATAAATGATTTGTTTCTTTTTTTTTTTCTGCACTAATCTAAATGATATTTGTTCTATTTTAGGTGGCAAGGCCTGAAGTGGATACAGTCATTTTGTTGGATAGAGAGGTAAGAATATCATGAAGTTTCCCGTTATATGATATCCTTAAACACAAATTTGTCCCTCACGAATTGATGTTTAAGAGTACTGTCTGTTGGGAACATATGTCTTATATGACGCAAAGAATGGATTTGCTAATCTGCATATAGGTTCAGAGCTAGACAAACTTGTTACGATTCCACTTAATCTGGAATCTGGGCTGGTTGATGCCTTGTAAGGATGTGGCTTACTGGAACAAACTCTATCGACCAATCTCATAAGTGTTGGTTTTATAGTACATTAGTAAGGATTATTACGGCAAGCAAATTTGGTATTATATTTTTGTTAGTAAATTAGTTATTCATTTTCATTCACAGTCGCCAGTCTACATGTAATTGGGCCAACAGTTTGTAGAAAAGTTCATGGTTTTTGGTTTTATGAAGCTAAAGCATGCATCCATTAGATATTATATATAGGCTTTCACTATAACAGTTAATGATCTGTCACAACCTCATGTTCATTTTCTTTTATCATTTTTCAAACTAAAAACCATAGAATTCATACTTGTTAAAAGATTTGTTCACACGGGTCAACAGTTTTCAATTATTTACTCATCTGTTTCAGGTTGACATGGTTACTCCAATGTGTTCCCAGTTAACTTATGAAGGCCTGTTAGACGAGGTACATTTCACAAAAACATAATCTGCAGTTTAAACTAGAGGTAGCTTGAGTAGATTTTTCCGGCAGGGGAGAATGGTGGACTTTTTATGCTATGCGGGAGAAATACTGACAGTGTATTTTAGTTTTACTAGTAGTTTGAGTTATATTTAGTGTTTCTGTCTCTCCTCGCATAGTAAAGTCTTACACAAGCGTGAGAACCAAATTAGTTTCTACATGGACTTTGTCATTTTTTCTGCTGAGTTTATGTACTTCTCTGGAATTTGGGAAGGTCAAACAATGGCAGCAAATTGATTTCTTTGTCTGCAATGACAACCAACAAATACACAATTTGGATTTGAATTAAGCTGGTCGATTGGGTTTTCTTTGAGCTGACTCCAACCCTATATTTAAAGTTTTTGCATATCAGTAATGGAGCTGTCGAGGTCGACTCGTCTGTGATGGGTGCTCAGCAGGAGGGAAAGAAGATGAAAGTTCCACTTAATTCAAGGTTAGTTTCACCGTGTGAGACAGTCGTCTATTGCACTGCTGTTTGATTTCTGTGAGAATGCATGGAATAGAAATTGTGAATTTCTTTGATTGGATAAGCATACTGTTTTGCTACTCTTACCTGCGTAGTAATCGATTATGCACACAAAAGAGGTTCCAGACTTGTAGCTAGATTTGAAATTCCAAGCTACTTGTTATGTGTCTATCAACTTTTATAAGTATTCAGGAAATGTCTTTTATCGGCTAACTCTTTCAATTAGGTAGGACACTTTTAACTTTTGACCTTATTTCTGGAATGTTTGAATGCAGTGATAAATTGTTCAAGGAAACAAGGGATCTCAACTTTGAAGTCGTCGTACAGGTTGACCTTTGTCCTTTTGACTTCCATTTTTTGTGAGATGGGATTCTGTTTCCTCATCTTCCAGACGCAGTATGATTGTAGGTTCTACGGCAGAAGGCAACAACCATGAAGGAGGACTACACTGAAATTAATTCTGTATGTTTGCTGCCCTCCTCCTTTCAAGTAGATTTGTTTTCATGGCATAGGCTATGGTAACTGCATATTTGTGTTCAAATATCTTAGCCATCGATCAGGAATGTTCGTTGTCTCTTAGTGGTTACCAAGTTAATATAGACCATGTTATGCCTTAGGAACTATCAGCGCATTCATATATTTACCCCCTAGATTATCAGTGCACCGAGATTTTAACGGTGTATGACATTATAATGCACAGACCCAGACAGTTTCTGAGCTAAAGGACTTTGTCAAGAAGCTTAATTCATTACCAGAGATAACAGTAAGTATTGCCTTGTTTTCTTTAACTTCCTTTTCTTTTATCTCGCAGAATCTTAAGACCACAATTTGCTTCATTTTAATTTCTTTCACAGAGGCACATACATCTTGCCCAGCACCTGACGACATTCACATCCAAGCATTCATTTCTTTCACAACTTGATATGGAACAAACAATTGTTGAGGCAGAAAGTTATGACATGTAAGTTTCTTCTTTGGCAACACTTTAGTCGTATGACGTATCTAATACTTCCGTTCAAGAAGATTTCATGATTCGTTTTGTTACTAGTGATGTGAAAAACATTTTACTTGATGGCATTCTGGATATCTTAATCTATTATATGATTGATTATTACTAACTAGTTTGTGAATGCAGATGCTTTGATTACATAGAAGAGATGATCTATAAACAGGAGCCTCTCACTAATGTCCTACGC
>OVAN01006448.1:0-21307 GCA_900406275.1 Anastatica hierochuntica
AAACGGATCCGAAACTTCAAAAATCGTAAATGAATATATAATGGTTCCAAAAACTGGAAAAAAAAACGGATCTGAAATGGATCCAAAACGGATCAGAAAATGAAATTTTTCAGACTAAAAAAAAAAAAATAAATAAACAACTAAGGATTCGATCCTTGTTTAGCCTATATAAGGATCGATCCTTAAGATATTCAATTTATTTCATTTTCTTTTATTCCAAAATGCTTAGGACTTTGTGCTAAGAAACCCACAAAAACTCCCGTTGGACCTGGTCTAAGAGCATCTCCCCTGTAGAGACTTTTAGGAGTTTCTAAAATTTTTTTAAAATTTTTTATTATTATTATTTTTTTGTCAATATTTTTTGTATAAAAAATAAAATAATAAATGCACCAATCGCGGGCCGCCACGTGTCGGTGAGGCCCGCGAACAGTGTAAAAAACTCTCTAACATTCGGTTTTTATTTTGCAATTTAGAGATGGTTCTTCACTATTTAGTGAGTTTCACCCATTATTTTTTGGTTAAGTACCCCTCTAAGATACCCCAACAAAAATGGTCTAACATTGTGTCACACGCATGCACTATGTATTGATTGTTGTGTATGCTAAGAATCTGATTCAGTATAGCCTCGTGGATATTTGGTCTCACTCTTTTTTGTTTTTTGCTTTTTGTTTTTTTTGCTGGAAGAGGCACTTGATCTATTTTTGTTTTGTTGTAGTATCTTATAAGAGGCATCTGGCCTTTGAGAACTAAAGAGTCTTGTCTAAGTTGTCTTCGTCAATGAGTTCATAGTATGTAAAATTCTGTATATACCTATAGTAAGATAATTAATAATTAAGTTCTATAAAATAGCGGTTACCCCTGATTTATTTGAATGCAATATCAAATGGATTGGATAAGTGATCCAATATAGAGGAAACGACATTCCTAAAGCAAATTGTGAAAAAATCGATTTATTGTCCATATTAATTTAGGACTTATCCATATCCGAGTCAAGCCGCTCACAACTTTATTTTATTTGTTGAGATGAATATTTTAATAGCATATTGGTCCATTCAAAAAACTTGATACACATTTTTCTCTCATTAAAACACATGAGAAAACAACATTTCGTCCTATTCTTGAATTCCAAAAACTAAATGTACTCCCTCCCTTTTATTTTAGTTGTCGTCTAAGGTTTTTTTTGATAACGGTTTTCGTATTTATCAGGTTTTTTGTTTTTGACAGAAGATACATAGGAAACTGGTAGCGGAAAAAAAAACAAAACTAAAACTATACAAGCTAATGAAACAAAGAAGATAGATCGACCCAAAACGGGAAAAGAATACAAATCCAGGTGCAACAAAAATCCGGATTCAATTTACATCTATATCGGCTTCGCTACTCCACCAACCCGACGCTCTCCGCCGAATAGATGCAAAAATAGCCGAACATCGATTGCCGTTCTCTACCGATGGAGCTCGGAAAGGTGAGCTTCACCTCGTTTCCTCGGATGTCGGGACCTTCCCAGCGCAAACCGTCCTATCGGAGTAGCTGGCTTTCGAATAACACCTCGATTTTGTATTCTTCATGAAGCACAATCTTCGAACGAAGAAACTAAGAGTACAACATACTACGGAAAGCGGGTTTGGAAGACGGCTACTGATGCACTCCGAAGAGCAAGAACCTGCAAAGAAAGAAAAAGAGGGCAAAGGCTACCAGAGAGGTCAAGTAACACTCCACTGGTACTGCGGAAGCTTTGCGCCTGCACGCGTACCACCGAGACAAAGAGCCCCCGCTGACCACTGCAAGAGAAACTAAGGATCGTCGCGTGCCTCTACTGAAAACCAGCATTAGGTTTTACTTCCCCCTCGCCGCCACTTCTACTGGTGGTAGCATTATCAGAACCGGAGAGGCAAGAGGCCTAGCTCACACACGTGAAGCCGAAAAGTGAAAGACTTCACGGGCCTTTACGCACCAGCCGAGAAGCGGAGAGTCCCAAAACGGAGCAACCCCAACCATAGTGATTGCCGGGCCATAGACGACCAAACAAAATACGCCACGGAAAGAGGAACACGAGCACAACACGAGCTCACACTAGCAGACACACATCCACCGGAGACGCTCGGAGCACACCGCCGGGAAAGAACCACATCGTCCGAGACAGGGATGGCGAAAGGCAGAGGTCCGCCGAGACTCCAAGGTGGACTTTCTGACCATAACACCGACAACCCTCACCACCTGAAGTTGAGAAACCCGTCACCCACTGACGAAGCTTCAACAATCAGAGAGAAGAGACCCCACCACTGCTCGCACCGCCTCCCCTGTAGTAGAATCGATCTGGATTTGTAAAGGGGGAAAAATTTCAGATCTAGCCATTACAAACCCTAAAAGTCGGCACATCCTTTATCCTCCCCGTTCGCTTGGCTCGCCGTCGATCCACGAAGCTGCCGGCCATTCCATGTCTTCTCCGCCGCGGACAGATCGGACACATGGCTCGTCGACGATGCAGAACTCCGAGCATATCACCAAGGAGAAGGGAGATTCAAGGAGGGCAAAGAGAAAAAGAGAGATAAGGAAAGGGAAATAGGCCCTCCGGCGTCGGGAGTGGGCACCGACCGCCAGAGGCGAGGGCTGATTTGAAATTTTTTTCCGATGAACAGTACTACGCGAGAGCACCAAATAAGGTCGTCTAAGGTTTGTACATCCATATTAATAAAACATTTAATTTTATATATTTTTAATATAAAAACATCATTATCTATACATTTAATTATATTTCAACCAATCGAAAAATAAATAAGAGATTAAAGTTTACCTTGAAACTCTAAAACGACACTTATTTTAAAACAAAAAATTTTCTCTACAATGACAACTAATTTAATACGGAGGGAGTATAACAAATTAAACGAATCATATCTATTAATTACTTGGGTTAGTGCCAACACAATATAGCACTATTGTCCTGCAAGTTGTGTATTATGCTTATTTATATGAACTAGGATTTAATCCCCTACGCGTGAGTTCATCTTTTATTAATATATTTGTGATAAATTAATTTTTAAATTATGTTTAAAATTATTACGTAACTTATATTTGCAAATTTATAGTTAAAATAAAAAAAAAATTCGATGTTAGTTAAGGTGTTTAATCCATAGTAAACTAAATCATGCTTCCATTTTATAATAATATTTATCTTTGTTAATTCAATATATCATATTATAATATCCCCGTTTATAGAGTCATAGTAGTCTGTCAAGAGAGCTTATGAAGATTGATTTGATTGCCTATGTCACCATTTTTCGGTCACACATTCTGAAAGAATTCCATAGTTAAGCGTGCTTATGCTAGAATAGACTAGGATGAGTAACCCTCTGAGAAGTAAGTTTCCAGAATCATGCTAGTGAGGACAAAAAACAGGAAAAGATCGTGTGGTGATTCCAAGGACAATAAATCATGACTTTCAAATATTTTCGAGGTAACGTTCCCGACCGTCGAACAGGAGCCCACGATTCCGAGAGTGACATCGAGACACACGAAAAAGATGGTCGGAGGCGTTACACATATTTTCGCTTTTAAATAATTTTCAATTATTATAATATAATGAAGAAAACTATAGTGTTTGATAAAAATATAGTATATTTTATAGACATTTACATTTACATAAAATAATTGCACTTAAAAAGTGTTTTTTGGTAAGATCACGTTTAATACAGTCTTAAAGACAATTATGTTTCGTGTTCGAATTAATTTTAAAGATTTTTTTACTTTTTATATATTACGAGAATAGAACTTATTAATTAATTATATATTATTATCTATATAATTAAATTAGCTTTTTGTTTTAGAATTTAAATTATTTTCCAAATTTTGGAATTTTCTTATGTTATAAATAAATAATTATATATTAATATTAAATAATTAAAAGCATATTGTTTATTTTAAAATACATTTTATTTTAAATTATTTAAAAGTTAATAATTGTAAGAAATTAAATAATTTTTTGAGATTCCTTCACTAACTTTTAAAATTATATAAGACTTCGCGTGATATGTGTATTAATGTATATGAAAAAATCATTACTGTAATGTTATTATAATATGTGTAATTAAAGTCTTAATTTTAAATCAGCTATTAATTATTTTAAAGTTTGTATATTATAAATAAGTAAGTTTATTATATAAAGGTTTCCAAATCCAAAATTAATTTATATATTATTATTAGATAAAATACTATAATATTAAATATTTTGCTTTCTTTTGTGATTTCTTTATTAACATTCACATTTAATATTTAAATTTTGTATAATAAAATTTTATTTGAAAACTTCGTTAAATTTAAATAGTTGATACTTGATACATGCAGTAATCCAATCAATTACAATGAAATTACTATATTTAATATTTAAATTTTGTAAAATGAAAATTTATTTATATAAAATTGTAAAACTTAAATAATTGACACATGTCATAATCTGATCGATTAAGTGACACATTTCCTAATCTGAAGAGTTATAATTTTGTCTAGATAAAGACTTGCGTGATACACAAGTAGAAATAAAATATTTAATGTATAAAATTAATAACCTGCATAATCATGGTTCAGATAAGCTAAGTATATTCTAGATTAAAATACACCTTCAAATAACACACAATTTATGGTTCGTATAAGTAAATTGTAGTTTAAAATTTTATATTCATTGATTATATTTTGTATCACAAGTTAAAAAATCTTAAGTTGACTCAAATTATCAAAAATTATAAGAAAAAATATCTCTGAGAACATAAACCATGTCTTCTTCTCTTGCCCCAAAGCTAGAGAAACTTGGATGCTAAGCATTTCTCCGCTCTGGTTCATAGTTTTCACTCATCCTTCATTTTTATTAATTTCAATCACCTTTTGGAAGTACACCGTGACCATCAGAAATCGGTTGAGGTACGTCAGATTTTTCTTTGGGTGCTTTGGATCTTGTGGAAGAACATAAACAAACTCTTTTTTGAAAGTAAACAATTTGGCGTAGTAGCTACATCTCAAAAGATTCGGTTTGATTATGTGGAATAGTTTGAAGTTCAAAAGTGTGAGGAAATGAATATGGGTAATTGAATACAATGGAGTGTAACATCGGAGTTTTTTTGTCGAGAAAAAAGCGTTTGTGTGGCGGCTCATAGATCCGTCAAGATCATAATGGTATGGTTTTGGTACATAGTTGCAGAAGTTTTAATTTTCTTGATGATCTTGTCGATGCTAAACACAAATTTTTTCTGGGAGCTATTGGTTGTATGGAGTACCATCGTCAAGATAAAATTCAATTTGCTATTGAAGCCAAAGAACTGGTCGGAAGGATCACATAACCTCTGGATTGGCCTGCATTTAAAACATATACATCAGATTTGTCATCTTCTTTACTTGCCTTTACATATTAGAAATTGGAAAATGCGAGGAAAGTCTCTAATCGATGTGTTTATTTAATAGCTCGTAGTGTTACTTTTGAAGATAGATGATAGGAGCTCCTTCGTGGCTGTTGCTTTCTTTGAAAGCGGGAGATGCAGAATTATCTACTAAATGTGTGTCCTTGCCATGCAGGGAGCTCTCTTTGTTGTTAGCCCTTTGTCTATGTGTTTAACCTTTGTTCTTACTGTTTTTCTTGTGCATTTGTATCTATATGTCTTCTGTTTCGTTTCGTTTCTGTTAGTTTAGTGGCGTTATTGCTTATTTTTCTCTGTTTCTCGGATACATTGTTAGCTTTTTCTTTTAATATCATTTCTAGATGCCACAAAAATGGGGTATGTGTATTTTGGTTAAAATTAAAGGGAATTGGTTGAACCTTAATGACAAAGTTAATTAAGATGTAACCACGACACGAGAAATTCCCGTCAATTACATAGTAAATTTGCTAAGGATATATAACGAATACTAGCATATATAATGACACCCGTCATGCCATCATACAATTAATTGGATGAGTCTCTTTATAAATGATAAATACTATTTCTAAAAACTGGTAGTCTTTTTCATATTTTTTTTTGTTTTTTTGTTTTTTTTTGTCAACCCCATATTTTCATTTTTTTTTTGTTAAAGTAGTCTTTTTCATATTTCCTCACATTTTTCTCGTTTCTTAATTATGTCCTCTAGTTTTTCATCCAAATAATTAATTGATAACATTCAATTAAACTTATTGCTACAAACGGACGTTAAAGCTACTATACTAGTACACCTAATAATTTATTTTGTATATAAATGGGTAAAAATAGTTAGGTGATATACTTTCTTCCACTATTTAAAATTTGCATAATTATTTTTCACACACATATATATATATCAACATATTTATAATATCACTCTCTCTCTCTTTACTCTCTTGGTTTGCAGATGTTTTAATGAATTTCATATAAAGTGATGTATTGAGTTTTCAATATAAAATTTAATACGTTTTTATATTTTTTGACCATTTACATTTTGCAAAATATTTTACCATTAATTAAATTATTATTAATATTTATAATGAATGATATTTGTTTCTAAAATATATTGGTGAACAAACAAATTAAAAATTAATGATTTATTATTATAAGTGTAAAATACTTTAACATTTTTTAAAATAAGACAGAAGAAGTACTACAATATCTTAACATTAATGTCGTCTCTATTGTATATCATAAACAAAGGTGATGGAGAACTCCTGGTTTTCTTCCGGCGGTCTTTCCCGATTGTTTCCGGAAGCTTCTCCGACAGAGGCCAAAACTCCCCTCCCCCAAAACCTCCAGACCCTCCATCCATTTTCCCCTCATCCTAGTTCCCCCCTCTCTCCTCTTCTCTCTCTGCTTCCTATCCCTCCCCATCTCCTCCTCCTTCTATTGATCCATCCAAAATAGTGGTGGGACTCTTAGCCCCTCACCTTCCAACTGTGAAGCTATCCCAGCCAATTGCAGACTTTGCAAAAAGCTGGACTGCTCACACACAAAACTCTTCTTCTTTCTTGAAAGGCATTGTTCCTAAAACCCTAAACAGTACTGCAGAAATTTCAGCCCCCTCAAAAGCTATTATCCCTTCTGGAAAAGGAATACTCCAGAGCCCAAGCTCCTCTAGCCTAACTGAAACATCAAACCTCCTATCCCAAATGGTCAAAACCCTGGACAAAGATACCCCCTCCTCCTTTTGCGCTCCCTAGCACCACCTCATCAGGTCTTGCTCCCCTCTCTTCCTCATCTTCAACACCACCCCCCCTAAGCTCCAAAACCATGTTCAACAAAAGTCTCTCTCAGATCTCCCCCCCCCCTCCTGATTCAGTATTCGATCCCAAATCCTCCCTTATCCCTTCTGTTGATGCCACTTCTGAGCCTACCCATTCGAAAGAAATTCAGTCTCATCAGACTTGGGCAGAAAAAGTTAAAAAGGTAACAAATAAATCTCTAGAAAGAGTTATCCCTCTGTCTTACTCTCCAGAAGGTACCCCCAGGGTAGTGGTCCCAGACTCAGTCTTTGAAGAAGGTGATGCGCTTCATAAAGACTTTATCATTGGAAAATTCCAATGTCGTCTCCCCCCAAAAGGTCAGATACTAAGTGTTCTCAACCACATGTGGGGAAAGGGCTCAAAAGTAGAGATCCACATTAGACCAGCCTCTAGATCTATGCTAATCCGTATTCCTAATGAGTTTATCAGGAAAAAGGTTTTGGAAAAGAAAGTTTGGCATGTAGGAGATGCAATGTTTCAGGTAATGCCTTGGGGTTCAAAGCAAGACTCACTTGAAGTGGAATCTATCCCCCTCTGGGCCCATCTAACTGGAGTTCCTCTTAGCCTAAATCATAAACAAGGTATAAACTTCATTGCTGGACTAATTGGAGAACCGGAAGAGTGTGATGACTTTACCATAAATTTGGTTAATCCAGAAATGGCGCATGTAAGGATAGCTGCAAACATGACTAAACCACTTCCAGACATTGTGGAGATTAAAATACAAAATGGAGAAGTTTTCAGAATCGGTGTGGATTATCCTTGGATCCCTCCTACCTGCTCTCACTGCAAAAAGATAGGGCATTCCCTGAAGCTCTGCCCCTATACTACCACCCAATGGGTACCGAAGAAATCTGCCAGCCAATCTCATTCTACCCAGCCAATCCCTACCACAAATAACCCATCCTCTTCATTCCACCTCCCTCAGTAGAGCCCCCTGTCCTTGTACCCCCTCCTCAACCAAACAATACAGGGATAGCAACACTTGACAAATCCTTTGTTCAGCCTCCAATCAAATTCACAGACAAAAAGACCACTACTACTCCCACAACCAAACTCAAAGCCTCAAAAAACCCTTTCTCCATCCTGCAAAACAAAAAAGTAACTCAGTCAAAAGAAACACCAACACCTACTCTACCCGAAACTACAAAAGAAAACTATCAAAGCCTACCTAACTTTTCTTTTCCTACCATCCCACACCCCATAATAAACTCTCTACCCACTGTTGATACCACCCAACCAGACCCTCCCACTGTTCCATTTTTGGATCACCTCCTTAATACAGGGGTGAACTCTTCAACTTAATTATGTATATTAAGTCCTTTTTGGAATGTTAGAGGATTAAACACTCTTGACAAGCATAAACCTTTTAGTAGATGGATATCAACCCATAAGCCTACTTTTGGAGCCCTTCTGGAGACTCATATTAAAGAAGCAAATTTGAACCAAGTGATGCAACAAACCTGTCCTGGCTGGAGTTTCCTTTCGAACCATAGTGCTGATTTAGATGCTAGAATCATCATCATCTGGAGACAACCAGCAACAATAAATCTCCTGCAGCAAACAAGACAATCAGTCACCTGTGAAATCTCTATATCAGGGGATCAAAGTTTTTACTTTACAGCGGTTTATGCAGCAAACAGTGAAGAAGAAAGAAATGAACTCTGGATTGAACTGATTGACATCCAACAAAGGCTCTCTCTTCATTCTCAGCCTTGGCTGGTGGGAGGGGATTTTAATCAGATTTGCCACCCTGCAGAACATTCTTCAAGCTCAGTCAATCATCTCACACCAGATATGTGTACCTTAAAAGACTGTCTGCATCAGCTGGAGCTCTTAGACCTTAAATTTCAGGGAGCTTTCCACACATGGACAAACAAACGTCCAATATCTCCCATTTCAAAGAAACTAGACAGAATGTTGGTCAATATGCCTTGGCTCTCATCCCATCCTCGCAGCATCGCAACCTTCCTCCCACCTGAATTCTCAGATCATTGCCCTTGATCTCCCAATACCCTCTTCTGGTACCAAACCATTTAAGTTCCTAAACTACCTATCAAAGCACCCTGATTTTGCCTCTGTCATGGATAATGCCTGGAAACTTTCTGGAACTTCCAACCCTGGAAACCAGAGTTTATCCTCTCTTAGTGTCAGACTAAAGGAAATAAAGAGAGAACTTAGAAAGCTAAACAAAGAGAACTTTTCTCATATTCAAAAGAGAGTGATTTATGCTAACAGTTTGCTTCAAGTTGTGCAGGTTCAGGCAATCCAAAACCCAATCCCAGAGAATTTTCAAAAAGAAAGAGACCTTCATGCTCACTGGTCCTTCCTGAGAAACATAGAAGAAGCTTTTTTTCAAGCAGAAATCTAGGATCAACTGGTTAAAAGAAGGGGATCAAAACTCAACATATTTTCATCGAATTTCTCAAGTTAGAAATGCTTACAATGCAATCCTCTCTCTCACGGATTTAAATGGAACAGTAATAGCTGACCCTATGGAGATAAGCCGCATTGCAATTCAGCACTTCAAAGATGTTTTGGGACCAAACTCTATGCCTATTTTCAACTGCCCCCAGTCCTGGTTCTCATCTATCTCTGATTTTAGATGCAACGCAGAGCACAAGCAAGTACTGTCATCCTCTCCTTCTGCAGAAGAAATCAGAAAGTCTCTTCAGAAGATAAACTCAAATAAATCCCCAGGACCAGATGGTTTCACATTAGGTTTTTTCAAAGAAACATGGAACCTGCTAGGGCATGAAGTAACTCAAGCCATCCAACTGTTTTTTAGAACTTTTTCATGCCTACAACAATAAACTCTACCATCCTAACCCTTGTGCCTAAAAGACCTGTTGCCTCAAGGATCTCAGATTTCAGGCCTATATCTTGTTGTAACACTCTCTACAAAATGATTTCTCATTTGCTAGTGGCCAGACTAAAACCCATTCTGCCCCAGTTCATTCTCAGAAATCAAACAGCGTTTGCAAGGGAAGATTATTGATTGAAAACAGCCTACTGGCGGCAGAGCTAGTAAATGGTTATCAGAGGAAAAAAGGCCTAAAAAGGTTACTATCAAGATAGACATAGCAAAGGCATTTGACACTATATGGTGGGAGTTTATCATTGGATGTCTAAGAGGAATGGACTTACCAAATGATTTCATATGTCGATTGCAGAGTTGTATAAGCACTCCAGCCTTCTCAGTGGGTTATAATGGCTCAATCCATGGGTTCTTCAAAGGAAAGAGAGGGCTAAGGCAAGGGGACCCTCTTTCCCATTACCTTTTTGTTATAGCAATGAACCATCTTTCTCTGATGTTGGACAAAGCTGCAGAGGAAGGGCAAACAGGTTATCATGACAAATGCAGAAAATCTAGGATCACTCATTTGTGTTTTGCGGATGATTTACTTATCTTTTCAGATGGGAAGATGGACTCAATCAGAAGCATATTCAGAACTCTTAAAAATTTTGAGGAGATCTCTGAATTAGCTGTGAGTCTCCAGAAAACTAGCTTCTACTCTTCTGGACTATCTGAACAGGAAGTGGAAGCTATACGATCTGAAATGGGGATCCATCAAGGAACTCTTCCAGTAAGGTATTTAGGATTACCTTTGTGTACCAAGAAATTGACTATGCAAGACTGTGCTCCCCTCATCCAGAGCATAAAGAAGAAAATCAATGCATGGGCAGCAAAAACTCTCTCCTTTGCGGGCAGATTGCAGCTCCTAAAATCAGTCATTGCAGAAATTTTAGGCTTCTGGACCACCACTTTTGCTTTTCCAAAGAGATGTATTAAGATCATTAACTCTCTAAGTGCTCACTTCCTGTGGAAAGGCAAACAAGAGGGTCACCACTCTGCTAGAGTTACATGGACATCAGTAACAACTCCAAAATCAGAGGGAGGACTAGGCCTGAGAGATCTACATACGTGGAATGAAGCAAATTTGTTGAAGTTAATTTGGATGGGGATCTATCTGGGTTGCCTGGTTCAGAACTCATGTATTAGAGGATAATCAAGTAACTTCTGGACACTAAAACAAAGTCAAAAGCACTCTTGGTTAACGACAAAGCTTCTAAAATTGCGTTCAAAGGTATACAACTGGATCAAACTAGAAATAGGGAATGGAAGAAGCTGCTCATTCTGGATAGATAATTGGAGTCCGTGGGGCAATCTGCTCACATTCATTGGAGATGAAGGGCCACAGAGGATGGGAATTAGACGTAACACTACCTTAGCTGATCTCTGGCAAAATGGATGTTGGAGGATGCCTCAAGCAAGGTCAGAAAACATCTACTTCTTCTTACTTTTGTCACCTCTATATCTCTCTCAGATTCTGCAGACAAATATAAATGGTTCATAAATGAAGAAGCCAATGATGACTCCTCTACAAGGGCTATTTATAACCAACTAAGAGACGTCAAACCAGAAGTACCTTGGAGGTCAATTGTTTGGTTCTCAGGCGATATCCCAAAGCATAACTTTCTGACTTGGTTATGGATATTAGATCGATGTCCTACAAGAAACAGACTGCTTGAGTGGGGATTCAACACAGATCCTTTGTGTCTATTATGTGCGAATCAGGCCGAATCGAGGGACCATCTGCTGTTTGAGTGTGATTTCAGTAGGGATCTCTGGACCAGAGTGGCTGGAACATGCGGGTTTGTGGCAAATAGATCGTGGCATACATCAATACAAAACCTGATCGCCTTCTCGGGGGACCAAAACAGAAACGAAGCTTCTCTATCTTACCTGGCAGGCGACGATCTATTCCATCTGGAATGAGAGAAACAATCGACTGCATCGATCCATCTTCAAATCAGTGAATGACCTTCTCCTCTCAATTGACTCTCTAATCAGAAATAGAGCTCTCTCTCTCCGACAGTCCTCTCTTAAAGGATCATCAAGACTGCTCCAACTATGGTTCAAAGGAAAAGAAAGGGAGCAAGGAAGACAAACCCTAGCTCAGGACTGATTCAAGCGGCTGCAATCACCATTGCTCAGAGATCAGGGATCAAAATTTTGGTCTGGTAACTCTAACCGACACATCGGTTTGTTTTCAACTATGGGTTCACATTTGTTTCTCACTAAACAAAATCAGTCTCGTTGGGACTTTTTAGTTTCAAAACTGGGCCTTATGGGCTTTTTAAAATTTTCGTTCTCTTGCTTTTAATAGCAAATCAATTTAAAAAAAAAACATTAATGCCGGTATAACAAAAAAAAAACATTAATGCCGGTCGGGCAAAGACATATAAAATAAATGAAAGTAAATCTCCAAAAGTATTGTTGAATAGCAAGGTGTAAAAGGATAATCAATCTCTTAATCAAAAAGATTGAAAGTAAATCCCCCGAAGATGGCATGCAGGCAGGCACGCCACGTATAAGGCTTAAAAGAAGTGAAAAATAAAGATCAATCGCACCGTTCTTGCTTAAATATTACTCTTTTCGCTTCATTAAAAATGTCATTTTATAATTTTAGGTTTGCTTTACAAAAAATATCGTTTTACATTTTTAATGCAAATTTATAAAAAAAAAAATTTGGCTTTAACCTCACAATTTTAATGTATTAATCAGAGAGATAATTTTTTTTAATGAATTAATAATATCGCAAACATTTTAGAAACGAAAACAGTTTTCGAAACGTGGAAACATAGCGGTTGCATGGAAGCGAAACATTTCGAAACAAAAAAACACGTTTTTCTAAAATTTAAAAAGTGAAAACATTTTAGAAATGTATATATATATATATAATAGTTAAAATATATCATAAAACATCATATTTAAAAAAACACTCACCTAATACATGAATACTAAATAGCTTAAGTGAAAAATAAGAATTAATACTTAAAATCAAAGATGTGGAATACTAATCTCATTAGCATTTTCTTCAAAATCATAAAATAATTTTTTTTTCAAACTTTCAAGATTCGAGAGAAATATATACTTGCAATGTGAACTTCAGATTAAATTTAGTAAAAATCATAAATTACGTAAATATGTTTGCAAAAAGCATGTTGTATGCAACATTATTTTCAATTTAAGTTGAAAATGGATTGTCTAAAATCTAGGTATAATTTGTAGTACATTTAGTGAAAAATAAGTCCATACGTTTAGCTAGATGTGAGTTATACTAAATAGGTTATACATAAATGGCTAAAATAAAAAGATATGGTTCAAATTTATGTTACAATTTATTTATAGGTTCTCCAAATTAAAATTATATGTTTCCATCACGTTTTCAAAACAAAATCAGATGTTTTCAAAAAGGAATCACATGTTTCCAAAATGGAACACACATGTTTCTAAATTGATTTTTTTTAGAAAACGCTTTTCCGTTGAGTTTTTGAGAGTTTCTGTTTTCGAAAAGTTTCCAAAACGGAAAACAAACCTCCAATGGAGTTTCATGTCTTGGGATGTAATCCAAGTCCACATTAGATATATTAGACAAGAAGTCTAATATATAAATATAGTTCAACTCCAATTTAGTGTGAGGTTTTTTGGGAGTAAAAGTTCAAAAGAAAATTTGTTAGGACTTTGCCAATTTGGCCTAGAGCGGACAATATTACACTAAGGAGAAGGGTTGGACAGGATCTATGACGGACTTCTGGCCCAAAAGAGGCATCTGGCCTCAGTGGGGCGTATGATCCTTCATAACATATTGGTATCAAAGCTAAAGTTTCGTGGTCCTTGGTTTGAGGAGAGGATTGTTGGGATGCAATCCAAGTCTCAATAAGATATGTTAGACAAGAAAGTCTAATATATATAAATAGAGTTCAACTCCAATTTAGTATGTGGCCTTTTGGGAGTAAAAGCCCAAAATAAAATCCGTGAGGGCTTTGCCAGTTTGGCCCAGAGCGGACAATATCACAGTAATGGGAATGGTTGGACAAGGTCTATGACGGACAACTGGTCCAGGAGAAGTATATGACCCCAGTGGGGCGTCCGATCTGTCATAACACCATGCAACCTAGATCAGAATGACACCCTTTGTAAAAAAGAGGGAGTGTAAAGTTTTCTGGTTAAGTGGTTGGCTCTGAAAATGTAAAGACCTTTATTGAAGATAAAAGGAGATAAAACTTCATTTCTTTCTTACTGATTTCACTCGATATGCATTGTTTTTTTTAATTTATACACCAATGTTCATTCTTATTCTATTGATAGATGTCACCATCGTTGCTTATCTTAAAATCCAAGAGAGAATCAAACATGTTAAACATAAAAATTTATAAGATTTGATTCTTCATCATTTGAGTGTGATTTGTTTCAGCTAACACTTTGCTTTTTTAGTTAGCTATGTGGAAGTGAACCGTTGGTCAATAACATCGTTTTATATTTTCATTGTTGATTTGGGCTTTATCATTTTGGGATTCTTCAAATTCATCTCAACTTCAACTTGCTTCTTCTTCTTGTTATCAACATCATCGTTTTGAAGATGAAGGAGATGTTATTGTCTCTTATTTTGAAATTTTGGAGCCATTCTTGATCATCTCTCTCTGATTCAGCTTGGTGTCGTTGTTAGCCCCTCTTAATCTTGGTGTGGGTGGTATATCGACACCAAGGTTTAACATGAGTGACCCGAAAACAACAAGGATTTTTTTAATATAGCGGCGAGCTGGAAATGCGACGGAATATGCTTCACCACAAGAGCCACTCGTTCACGAACATATATGTAATAATAGTGGGTACCAAAGTGTTTGGACTTAGTGTGGTAAGCTGATTTTTTTTGTCAAGTAAACAATAGACATATTATCACAATATAACTTTGGCGTTTGTAGAAGAGGGATTTTAAGTTCTCAAAGAAGATAACAAATCCAGGCGAGCTCTTATACGATGTTGTATCAGAGAAAGCTCTTTATTCGGCGTCAATGGAGCTTTTTGAGACTGTTTCTTGTTTCTTAGTTGGCCATAAAATGATGTTGTTGTCCAAAAAGATAAAAATAATCTCCCTTAGATCTTCTTGTTCTTTTACATTCAACCTAGTCCATGTTAATGTCTGCAGAAAAAAGTATATTATGTGTTATGATTGAATGATCGTTTCATTGTGATAGTTTATTTGACATACTTCAAGTTTCGCTTGAGAAAGTTGTAGTCATGCTCTATTGTTATGTAATGTTCCAAATCATTTTTATTATTATTTTTGTGTAAATTTTTTGCTTCGATTAACAAACATGAATATCAAATTAAAAGAGGTTCATCCGCATTTTTTTTAGTCATCATTGTTTTTCGCTTCCATTCAGAGTCATGACGAATTACTGTTAGTTGTATTGGACAACACTTGGACATCACATATTTTTAATAATTTTTATTTTGTTTAAATAAAAATGCATGACCAACAAAAACTTGTGTGAAGGAAGATATTATTTAATTTTTCTAAAATATTAACATATTTTTAATATCACTCTTTATTTATTGGTGTTTTAGTTAGTTTTTTTTTTCATATTAAGTGATATTTACAATTTTCAGTATAAGTTTATTACGTTTTATATTTTTTGACCGTTCATGCAAATTATTTTACATTAGTTAAATTATTATTAATATATATAATAAATGCAGAAAACTGATAAAAAAACCACCAACTTTCAAATTTAAGTCAAAATAAACATGAACTCACAAACTGACCATTTTATACATCAATTACTGGTCAAGCACGATTAAAACACTTATTATCGTTGACTAAGCCGTTTTATATATGTCATTAGGAAACCGTTAAGTCGTCGTTAGCAGACGTTTTAGTCTCCATACGACGCCGTTTTCACTAATTGAAAAACCCATTGTAAACACACGAAAATCCCCAATTCCTTCTTCTTCTTCTTCACATCTCAAACCCTAATTCCTTTATCTCCTCCTTTAGATCGAATTGCAGAGGAGACAATGAGGCGTAAGGTGATTAAACTCAGGCCGTGACAGTGTAAATCGGAGAAGGGATCAAGTTCTGGTGTTGAGGCGATGGCAGTTGACGAGACGAGAGTCGAAGCCCTGATAATGGTTGAAGATCGAATTGCAGAAGCTGGAGTTGAAGGGACGAGGGTGAAAAGGATTTCAGTTAAAGAATCTAGAGTCATAAGAGATGAAGAAGAACACGATGGAGGAGATGAGCATGAAGATGTCTCTGGAGATGATTGCGAGGCTATTGTTGACGACGCGACTGATGATTTGGAGGAGGAAGGTGAAGCAAATGGCATTGGCGTCGAAGAGATAACAGTAGAGAACTTAAGAGATCACTTTGGAGATATCGCTGAAGAAGAAGAAGAAGAAGAAGCTAGTGATGCAGGCAGTGGGGATGATATATGGCATGACGAGAATATCCCTAATCAGTTGTCATCTGACGATGAAGATGAAGAAGTTGTAGAGTGTAGAGAAAGGTGTGCCAACACATTAGACAATGACAACCTTTTGGCACTGGGAAAAAAATATGGGTGTGCTGTTGATTTCAAAGTTGCATTGTTAAGGTATTCTCTTAGGAATCGATACGATATCAAGCTTTACAGATCATCAGCTATCAATCTTGGTGGTAAATGTTCTGATGAGAAATCTAAATGCCCGTGGAGAGTGTATTGTTCGCATGAGAAGAGGAAACACAAGATCCAAGTGAAGGTATATATTAATGAACATATATGCATAAGATCAGGGTACTCCAAAATGCTGAAAAGATCATCAATTGCGATGCTTTTTGAAGAGAGGTTAAGGTTGAATCCAAAGTTCAACAAAAATGAAATGGCTGATGAGATAAAGAGAGAGTATAACTTGATTGTTACTAATGAGCAGTGTGCAAAAGCCAAGTCTAAGTTGTATAGAGAAAGGAAAGCCAACCATCAATCACACTTTTCTCGCATTTGAGATTATGAGGCAGAGATAAGGAGAAGTAATAGGGACTCTACAATTGTGGTAGAGACGATTTTAGGGGCTACACCAACTAGCAAACAAAGGTTTGATAGGATGTATGTGTGTTTTACATCACAAAGAGAAAAGGACATATACTAGCTGTTGTAGGAAGGGATGGGGATAATAGGATAGTTCCTATTGCTTAGGTTGTGTTTGAGATTGAAAATAATGAGAACTGGGAATAGTTTGTTAAACTTCTAAAAGCTTATTTAGGATTGAAAGATGGAGCTACAACAACAATCATTTCAGACAAAGAGAAGGTGAGTTAGTAATTTAATCTTAATGTGGTTTATAAGTTTTAAGTTTTGCATGAGTTTATGTGTAATCTCAATCTCACTGTCTAACTTTATCTTTTCAGGGATTAGTGAATGCTGTGAAGATAGAGCTTCCTGAAGCTGAACACAAAATGTGTGCAAGATACATTCTTGCAAATTGGAAAAGAGAAAGTAAAGATCCAGAGTTGGAGAGGTTGTTTTGGAAAGTAGCACGCATCTACACACATGGCGATTATGAAGATAATATGCAAGCTATCAAGGCTCACTCTACAGGTGCATATAACTCTCTGCTTAAAACAAACTCCCCCCATCATGGTCAAGGGCATTCTTTAGGATAGGTTCATGATGCAACAATAACCTAAATAACCTTTGTGAGTCTTTCAATAGAACCATTAGAGAATCAATGAAAAAACATTTACTAGAATTGTTAGAGGATATAACGAGATAATGTATGGTTAGAAATGCCAGGAGATCTCTTGTTGCTTCAAGGTTGAAAGCAATGCTTACAAAGAGAGCACATAATGAGCTTGAAGATACTAAGGAGAAATCAAAGGACTGCATAAGGTACATTGCTTGTCGAAATATGCATGAAGTAGACTATCAAGGGGTAGCTTATAGTGTAGACATGGATGCAAAAACATGTGGATGTATCAAATGCAACTGACAGGTATACCTTGTATACATGCCTCTTGTGTCATTATGGCAAAGAAGTTGAGGTTTGATTCATTTGTTGCCAAATTCTATACTGCCACATGTGGAGGATAACTTACTCTCTGGGATCATGCCAATTCAAGGCATGAAACTCTGGCCTAGACTTAATAAGTTGCATGTGCTACCACCACCCTATAGAGTAGGAAACCGTGGTAGACCAATCAACTATGAGAGAAGGAAAGAATGCAATGAATCTACTACTTCCTCTGCTAGCACGACTAGGTTATCCCGAGAGAGGAGGGTCATCAATTTCTCTAACTGTCTTCAAAAAGGCCACAACACGAGCACATGCTCAAACCAAACTGCTCAGAAGGGGCCAAAAAGGCCAAGAGGAAGACCAAGACTTCATCAGGTATGTTTGCACTTACTTCTAAGAAATGAGCTAACATGAGAATGTGTAATTGTATTGTTGTTGACATTATTTGTTTCACTTGTAGGGATAACCATCACTATCACAAGGGGTGTCACAAGATGTATCACAAGCACAAGACCATTCCCAGGTTATGGCACAAGCATGATGAAGTGTTCAATGGGATATTTTCTGTTAAGATCTTTTGTCTACTTATGTCTTGTTTTATGAATTTAAACTTAAACTCCTAGTTATGTCTGCATTTTTTCTGTAATGCTCTTTTGTCTACTTATGTCTTGTTTTATGACTTTAAAGTTCTAGTTATGTCTGCTACTAAGAACAAAGTTTGGATCATGTATTTTCAAGTTTATTTATTTTGTTTAAATCATGTTTAATGATGACTTTAGCATCTTCAAACTTGACAAGTTATCTTACATATAAGGTGAAATACTCAATACCAAAATACAAATCCTTCTTAAGAAACATAAGAGTCTTACAATAATCCACAATCCAAGCACACAATCCAAGTATAATTCAAGCACACAATTTACTAAAACACAAGTTCAAGTTCCTTCTTAAGATGCCAAATACTAAAACACAAAAGATGCTTCTTCATAGCTTAAATGCACGATATGCCATTACCACGATCATGAAGCAATTTACACACCATAAGACATTTCGCAAGGTGCTTGGTCTTCTCCGGTTCAAGTTTTGTGTACGTAGTATCTTCGATCAAATCTTTGACAACACCATTCAGCACTTCCACCTTGTTTTTAACATTGGCAAGTTGAGGCAATACGTCTTCAACCTCTTCAAAAACAAAATCTTCAACCCATTTAAACAAGTGCTTTTGCACAACGAGTTCATATTGTGATTCAATGCTCAATAAAACAAACATAATTATCTCAATTTTACCTCTTTTCTACTTTCACAACGATAGAACGGTCGGACTGGATTTTCTTGAGTCTGTGAACTTAAAGGAATCACAAGACGTCTACACCAACACTTCGATGGCAATCCACGCTTCGACCCTATTATCTCCTCTGCAATTCGATTCAAAGGAGGAGAAAAATGAATTAGAGTTTAAGATATGAGGAAGAAGAAGGAATTGAGATTTTCGTGTGTTTAAAAGAGGGTTTTTTTAATTACAGAAAACGGTGTCCTATGGAGACTAAACGTCTGCTAACGACGACTTAACGGTTAACTAATGACATATATAAAACGGCTTGGTCAACGATAGTAAGTGTTTTAATTGTATTTGACCGGTAGTTGATGTACAAAATGGTCAATTTGTGAGTTCATGTTTATTTTGGTTTAAATTTGAAAGTTGGTGGTTTTTTTTTGTCAATTTTCTCTAAAAACTTGTGTGAATAAAGACATTTTAGTGGTATATCTCGCTCTACACCCCAGAACGCGTTGTACATTCATAACCTATGACGAACATAATATTAATGGTCGAAGATTAAGCAAACGATCTTGGCTCCAATATCAAATAAAATCATGTTCGATCAGAGACTTGTTTTATTAACTCAACAAACACATATCTCCACAAGAGATTTTATTTAGAGAGAATTAGAAAAATGGGACACTTTTAACTTGAATTTGTCCAAATAGGATTTTCGACAATTTTGACCTTTTTTGACATCTCATACCCCTACAAAATGAAAAAAATAGTAATTTAAATTTTAAAATTTTTTAAAAATATGTAAACTATTAGAAACATAAGTAAGACTACTTATGTATTTTTTCATAAAAAATAAATAGGTAAATAATATTTTATTTAATATACTACCTAAGCACATAATACTCACTCTGGCCATCTACTTAGGTTAGAAATTGTATACTAAGTGTTGTACAGTGATATACCTTTGGTATATAACGTAAACAAAAGTTTCTTATATTTCTAATTTCGGTAGAATACGTTGATGGTATTCTAGCCATATGTCTTTGGTCTACCAAACGCTAGAATACATATTCTACTGATTACTCTTTGATCTACCAAACGCTAGAATACATATTCATAAAAAATAAATAGGTAAATAATATTTTATTTAATATACTACCTAAGCACATAATACTCATTCTGGCCATCTACTTAGGTTAGAAATTGTATACTAAGTGTTGTACAGTGATATACCTTTGGTATATAACGTAAACAAAAGTTTCTTATATTTCTAATTTCGGTAGAATACGTTGATGGTATTCTAGCCATATGTCTTTGGTCTACCAAACGCTAGAATACATATTCTACTGATTACTCTTTGATCTACCAAACGCTGGAATACGTATTCTGGCTATTACCAAATGTGACACGTTACGCAGATTAGTTTTTCTATCCACTATACATTGTTTTACCCTATCTAGAAAACGTATCTAACTAATTAAAAGGAGCTAATACTAGCTTCTTAGACTATCCATCTAAGCTTTCTAAACTACTTCTATAAATTTGCCACATCAGCTCTTTCTCCTATCAATTATTAATTAAGGAAAGAATTATGTTGAAGAAAAAAAAGTTTTTTTTTCGACAAGAAAAAAGAGTTACAACTAAAGATGTTCCCCTTTTGCAACTGTTCTTCTCGAAGTATGCTTATAAACCACCATAATTTTTATATGTTCTTCAACCATGTATATGCCGCTTTTCGTGATAGTGTTTTCATTCTTAAGTTTAGGGTTTTAATTTGGTGAATTTTGTTGGTTACATGTAGGTGTTCATTTGAGTTTGGTTTATTTCAATCGTTGTTGCCGCTTCAAAGCACGGTGGCAGCTACTCGGCCTCAAAACACCGACCATTAGAATCATGTTTTTGAATTCATATAGTTGATTGTTGAATGCATTGTGGGAAGCGTACAAGAGAAACTTATGACCTAGAAGAGTTTGAGTTAGTATCT
>OVAN01006449.1:0-21304 GCA_900406275.1 Anastatica hierochuntica
GCTCGTGAAAGACCTTAGGCACAATACCCTTTGTAAGAGGATCTGCTAACACGGAGTTTGTCCCCAAGTGTTCTACGAAAATCTCTCCACTTTGTACCCTTTCCTTTACGACTCGATATTTAATGTCTACATGTTTAGACTTTACCGAACTCCTATTGTTGTTGGAATACAAAATAGCTGCCTTATTGTCACAGTATAACTTTAGTGGTCTTTCAATTCCTTCCAGAATTCGCAGCCCCGTGACAAAGTTTTTCAGTCAAATTCCTTGATTGGATGCCTCATAAACTGCTATCAATTCTGCTACCATGGTGGAGGAAGCTACAAGTGACTGTTTTGCACTACGCCAGGAAATAGCTCCTCTAGCCAACAAAAAGACATATCCCAATGTAGATTTTCTACTATCTTGGCATCCAGCAAAATCAGAATCAGAATACCCAATGATCTCCAAATTATCTGATCTCTGATATGTGAGCATATAGTCTTTTGTTCTCTGCAAGTACCTCAGAACCCTTTTAGCTGCTTTCCAATGGTCCATGCCTGGATTACTTAAGTATCTGCCCAAAACTCCAACTATGTACGCAATATCCGGACGCGTACAAACTTGAGCATACATTAGACTCCCTACTACCGAAGCATAAGGGATCTTCTGCATCTCCTGAATTTTCAGATTTCCTTTAGTTGCTTAATCATCATCGGGAGATTTGTATGATTAAGTTATTAGTGAATGGATTAGTCTCATAGGAATGAGTTAGTTGGCTATGATTAGTTCTTGCCATTGAATGGTTCTTATTGCATGATTGAGCATCATTGATTAGCACTTGATCTCCTTATTTCAATTATCTAGCCTAGGATCCATATCACTTTATCATCATTTGCAAACTTCATCTTTTGCTTTCTTATTTGTTTGTTTGGTTCTTGTTTCTTAAATTTCATATTGCTTAAGTAGTTATTAGTTCAACCTCAATCCCTTATATTGGTTTAGCTTAAACATAGAATCTATATAGGTTAATGTGTTAGTGTTTGCTCCTCGTGGATCAATCCAGATGCTATATTACAAGAGACCATTGTGCTCTTACGATTAGTCCGGGTTTAATCTCGGTAGAGAGAAAAACCTCTCATCAGCTACAATGTATAGCTGATTGGTGTGGCTTCTCTGAATCTTGATATATGTAATCTTGAAATGTTTCTGTTGCGTTGGTCTTAGTTACTAGAGGAACGAAATGAAAGCAGATGGATGTATCTAAAACTTCATGGTTCAGCTCTATTCTGCTCTGGTGATCAAAACTATTGGGTGGTCTCTATATATAACATATTTTGAGCTGTGATGTTGTTGCAGGTTGGAGTTATTGCACCATAGAGCTTGGAATCATCACTACACAACATCCATGAGTGTCTTAAATGTACAGATTGGGTTACTCGTAAAGCAGCTGCTGATGTCTTAATCTCCTTGGCCATACATTCCAGTAGTTTGGTTGCAGATAAAATGGAGTCCACTCTTACAGCTCTTGAGGCCTATCGGTTTGATAAGGTGACTCCAGTTATCATATCGATTCTGTAAAACTAAGTTCCTAGCTCTACAATTGCAAGAAACGATTCGGTCCTTTTTCACGAGTTACCTACCATCTTAGCTTACAAAAATTGCCATTAGCTATGGTTTTGTCTTATGGTCTTCCTGGAAGAGGAATTATTTGCAGATATATAAGGTTAGAAAGAAGAAGAACCGCAGATTAAGCTAATATGGTCATGAAAGCATAGGTTATCTTTTACCTTGCCTCTAGAACTTATGTGAATGTTGTTAGGTGTGGTTTACTTTTCTAAAAAACTAAATGAGTTAAAGGTATATGAGCTCGATGGAAAGAAAACTTGGGTAGCTACAGTTGTTCGTTGTACATTTGACGAACCGAGGACTGGTTGCCTTGACTTTTAAACTGACGAACCAAGGACTGGTTGCCTTGACTTTTGGATCCCTTGATCAATTTAAACACTTAGAATTTTTAAGTTTGTCAATTGTGTGATTGCTCCTTTTGTTTATAATCGGTTTGGGTTTGTTCAGCCGAGGTCAGGGTGATCACTAGAAGATTACTACTAAAAGTTGGTCGGCTTTTAGGTTTTGAAACCGATGAGTTCACAGATATTACGGAACCGAGGAGTTCACAGATATTATTGATTTGATGTTATTACAAAAGTGTTTATCTCTCTAATTATGCACTAGTCGGTTCCCTCTCTCTCTTATTTTTCGATGCCCTACTTAATGAGCTTAACTCTCTATTTACAGGGAGTTAAAATCTACAGTAACTCGACATAATTATGATCTTAAACCGAGGTGGAATCCACGTGTCGCTTCCAACTTTCTTCCTGTCTTCTCTTAGCATGCACCGGCCGCGAGGGATGCCGAGGCCACTGCATTTACTACACTTGTCCTCCTTGAGATGGTCTGAGCCGAGGAAGTGCGCTGCATTAAATGCTTAGCGACTCGCTTCCTGACTCCTTCATTAAATGTTGTCGGCCACTTCCTCAGTTCGAAATAGGGTCGAGGTCGTGGGCTTTTCATTCTGACACTTAGCCGAATTTTGTTTTACTTGTAATGGGCTTTGACTGCCTTTTGCCTTGGGCCCACTAGTCTTTTTCCTGGGCTTGGTGTCTTAATGTTGAGCTCAGGCCCATCAGTTGTTCCGCCCCCCAGGCCAATGCACGTGTCGTCTCGTGACTGGTTTATTTTTATGTGAAAAAGACGATTGGGCCCACGCGCCGAGTTCTACGCGAGTGGGTGACTCCTACGAGGTAAACCTAGGCTCCTTTTTGTAAATGGACCTTTCGGTTTCCTCCTCGTCTCCTTTATATTCTCCTCTTCTCAGTCATTTTTTCATTTTTTCTCCACTTGCAAAAGGTAGTCTCTCTCTCTCTCTAAGTTTTGATCTTTTCGCTTAGAATTTTTGTTGAATATGTCGGTCGTATTTATTTCTTCTCGGTCTTCCTCCTCCAGTCCTTCTGATGTGGAAGCCTCTGAGGAGAGAGTTTCATCAAACAATAATACCTCGGTTTCAATTACCGAGGATGAGTCTTTTGATAGAAAATATAAATTAGTTAAGGCTCAAATGGTGATGAGAGGCGATGAGACGGTCGGTAACATTCCCGACGAAGAGAAAGTTGATGCAGAGTCTGCGGCCCCTCCGAGTTCTCCCGTAAGAATTGTTGACTCCTTCGGTTTCATCATCCCTGCCAACCCGGATTACACTTCTCCTGAAGCTTGGGTCGATACTTGGCAACAAGCGAAGAGTCAGGACGAGGAACCCGAAGTCGGTAAACCTGAGAGGAAGACTAGACCTCCTCGCCTTATCGAAAAAACATTGTCCACCGAGGATTCCCTTGATATCACTTTTCCATGGTGGCATGATGTTCCCGGTTTCAAAATTAGGATTTCCAAGGAATACGATCGCCCCTGGAACTGTCCCGAAGAGTGGGTCTGCCTCTATGAGTCTTACTTTAGGTTTGGTGGGCTCTGGATTCCAATTCCAAAGCTCTTTACCGATTTTTGTCGGGTTAGGTTTCTTGCTCCTAACCAACTGACTGTTGCGGCGATCCGTAACATGGTCAGTATTTTTGTCATGGGATTCGAGCTCGGCATAAATGTTGACCGGAAGCTTTTTGAGGAGTTTGTCCGCATTGGAAGGAACTCAACCCTTGTTGGTACTTTTTATGCCAACTTCAAGAGGAAAGTGACCACTGGGGAGACTTCTAAAACACAAAAGTGGCATACTCATTATTTTTATCTGAAAGTAAATGAGGTCTCGGTCGTTGATTCGGAGACACGAATCCGATCTCTCTGGAATCAAAACCCTGGTAGCCGCTTTCGGAGTAATTTCCTTTTTAGAAAATAAATTCTCGATTGCTAAACATTTTGTATGTCGTTTTCATTTTGCAGTTAAAGTTTTTCCTCTTCGTGCTCCTCCCCCCGGTTTTGCCGACCATCTCGAAAGCATTTAGAAGCTCGGTATCCAAAATTGGCCCGAGATTCATACTAAGAGACTTGAGCTAGCTCTTAACCGGATTTCTGACGGTAAAAGAGAATTTTTATTATCCACTCGGTTCTTTTGATTCTCTTTTCTCGAATCTCTAACTCTTTTTTTTGCTTTAGATTCTCCTGATTTCCCAAGAGCAAGAATGGGAAAAGTTTCAACCGTGCTACCAAAGGTTCCTCGGAAGTCGAGGAAGAAGGAGGAGGCTTCGGAGAAGACTCCTGGTCCCACTACCGACCTGCCTGCAGGTGAAACTTCAAAACAGCCCGTGGTTGAAAAGCAAGCCCACGTGGCCAAATCCTCGGCTGCTGAAGCTGAGAAAGTTGCTTCCAAGGGAGCTTCCAAAGCTCCTATCACCTCGGTGGATCCTCTCTCAATCATCCCGGCCGGGGATTCTGCTCACCAAACCGCCGAGGCTAACCAAGGCGACAAAAAATGGACCGATGGGCATCGATTCAAGGTAAAGATGGGCATCCTTCTGACGAGGAAACGGTGGCTCAACGCCAGAAGAAACGAGCTGCTATCCGAGCTCCTGGAGATGGCAGCAAGGAAAAGAAGAAGAAAAAGGTCCAAGCATCCTCGGACCCTAAAAAGCAAACTCCTCCTCCCAAAAAGACTCAATCAAGTTCAAAGGGCCCTCAGCTGATGGAAAATGCTTCCGAATGTGCCGCTCTTTTTAGGCACATTCATACTCTGGAATCTCCGATTACCCCGGTCAAAGAGCTTCATTTCCTGGAACTTTATAAGGACATGTCAAAGTCCTTTACCGAGGTTGGTTTTATTATTGTTTCTTTCACGTTCTTGTTTTTATATTAGTGGCCTTTTCCTTGTTAATGTTTGTGATCTTTTAATCAGGTCGGGGACTACACGAACAGAGTTATCGAGGCCTATGATACTCTGGTTAAACAACTTAAATCGAAGATCCGGTCTTTCAACCAGAAAGCCGAGGAGCTGGTCTCTGCGGTTGTGGAAGCCGAGAGGGAGTAATCCAAAAAGTCTAGGGAAGAAGCTGCTGAGACCGCGCAGCAGTTGGTTGAAGCTTGGCAATACCGGGCCGAGGATAGGAGGGAGTTTGAACGGGCTCAGAAGGCTTGGGCCCTTAAGAGGGAAGACCTAGTAAACCGGCTTGCCGGGGAGCAGGAGAGGCTTCGGAAGAGCCGTGACCGAGAGGTAGCTAATGAACACAAAAAGGTTCTTGCTGTTCTTTCTACTCGGTATGAGGCCTCCCTTCTGAAAGCCAAACGTTTTAGGGATGAAGCCAAGGCTGCCGAGGATCAAAGGCTTCTTATGGCCAAATTTGAGGCCGAGGTCGATCTGATGGAGTATCTGAAGTCGGAGTACTCCATCGACCCTCCTGCCGAGTATCTAGCCGAGGTCTTTGAGAACTTGGCTAATCAGAAGGAAGTTGTTGGAAAAATGGAGATCGTGGACTTGTTGATGAAGATCTCGAGATCCATATACTTTCAAAAGAAGCTCTCCTCGGTCAGTATGGAAGTAACCGAGGTTCTCTCTCTCCTGTCGAGACTGCTGGGTTGAGATCGGCTGCTTCCAATGTCCAAGAAATTTAGGCCTTAGGCTTTTTGCTATCGTTTTTTTTTGTAAAATTACTATGTTATTTTTCTTTATCTCCCTCTCTTCTTCTCTTTTCTTTCCTTTTTTTGAGCCGAGGTTGTATGTAGCCCGGCTTTGGAACATTATTTTTAATGAAACGGTTTTTGTTATTCTCGGCCTCTGTCAAAATTTCAATCTCCAAGTTTCTAAATTAACAGAAGATAAAGCACGAGTTGAAGAACTCGATTTTTTTTTGTGAGAACGGACTCGGCTTTAATGGAATCAATTGGGCCATTAAGACTTTTGGTTACTCTTGCAATTAAGCTAGAGTTCTTATTAGTCTTTCGGATGATCAGTCCGTTTGCCTATGAGAAGCGAATATTGCGATGAAGAACTCGGCTTAAGGATGGATCTGTTGGGCCATCTTCTGAGTTTGATATTATCAAAGTCAGTTCAACTCTCGGAGAGCATATTCAAAGAGAGAAAGCTCGACATCCTGATTTTACTTAATCCTTTGAAAGTTCAAAAGCTAAGTTTATATTATTTTTTTACAAAGGTACAGCTGGACATCGGTAAGGCTGCCTACGTATCCCCGAAAGGAATCAAGCCATTCGTAGTTCAATTACAAAATAGGATATATATATATAGAGCTCGGCTTTTGACGCCGAGGTTAATTTTCGTGATGAAGTCAGTAGTAGTATCGCTTGAGATTGATTGCATTCCATGAGTGTAAGATCTTGGCGCCATTCATTTGCAGAAGCTCGTAAACGCCTGGTTTCACGACTTTGGAGATTATATACGGCGCCTCCCAATTTGCTTACAGCTTGGTGATTGGTTCTCGAAAACTTTCCTTAATACCAGATCTCCTTCTTGAAAACGCCGACCTCTCACTTTCGAGTTGTAATACTTAGCTGCCTTGTGTTGATAATTTTGTATTCGAAGGAGAGCTTGATCTCGGATCTCCTCAGCTCGGTCAAGATGTTCTTTCATCATTTCTTCATTCAAATTTTCATTGAGTGCCAAAATTGATCGTCGTAAACTTGGTATTGACACCTCGGTTGGTGCCATTGCCTCCATCCCATGAGCCAAAGAAAAAGGAGTTTGCCCGGTTGAGGTTCGTGAAGTTGTTCGGTGTGACCATACGACCCCGTCCAGCTCGTCGTTCCATAGTCCTTTCTTTGCTTCCAACCTTTTCTTTAGCCCATCAAGGATTTATTTGTTTGTAGCCTCCTCTTGCCCGTTTCCTTGTGGGTATCTGGGTGTGGATTTGTTGAGTCTAATTTTCCATCTTGCACAAAAGGCTTCAAACTTATATGACGTGAATTGAGAGCCGTTGTCGGTAACGATTTCATATGGTAGCCCATGGCGGCAAATGATATTTTCCCAAACAAACTTCTGCACGTCGTCGACTGTTATTCTTCTGAAGGTCTTTGCTTCAATCCATTTACTGAAATAGTCGGTTAAAACCAGAATGTATTCCTTTTGGCGGGAGCGTGGTAGAGGTCCGACAATATCCATCACCCATCTCATGAATGGATATGGTGTTTCCGAGATTGACATATAATCGGTTGGGGAATTTATCATTGGTCCGTGCCTTTGACATTTTTCACATTTCGCAACATGCTTTTCGCAATCCGCTACCATCGTCGGCCAGTAGAAACCTTGACTACGGACCTTGTGAACCAAAGCTCGGCCTCCAGAATGATTCCCGGCTGCCCCTTCATGGATATCCATCATGATTTTCCAGGCTTCATTTTTCACAACACAGGCAAGGAGTGGTCCAGAATAGCTTTTTCGGAATAAGTGCCTGTCCATCATGCAATATTGCGCGCTTTTAGCCTTTAATCGCCGAGCTGCCCATTTACATTCCGGTAAATCTCCGTCTTCCAAGTATCTGATTATTTCATCTCTCCAATCTGTTTCCTCGGGTTCCAAGACCGACGACTCGATTTGGTCTGGTTCCACAATATCCTCTTCATTGATTGTCTCGATAATCATACATTCTCCTTTTGGAAGTTCAATGCTTGGTCGATCTATACTCTCTACTGGTATCGTTCATCTGACTGTTGGATCCGACGTTGAGGCTAATGTAGCTAGGGCATCGGCAGGAGAATTATCTGACCGAGGTATCTTTGTCAAAGAGAAGACTTCGAACTCCTTAGCAAGGTCTTGAACCAACTTGAGGTAAGAATCCATTCTCTCGTTCCGAGCTTCATATTCTCCATTGATTTGATTTGCAACCAGCTGTGAATCACAATATGCTTGGATTTGTTTTGCCCCTATTGCCTTTGCCAATCTTAACCGTGCTAGCAGAGATTCATACTCGGCTTCATTGTTTGAGGCCGGGAAGTTTAACCGAAATGACTGCTCCCAAATTTCATTGTTTGGTGTAACTAGTCGAACTCCAATTCCTGATCCATGCTTTGAAGTCGATCCATCAACGAATAGCAACCACCGCTCGTCACTCGAGTTTTCATTTGTTAGCTCGGTCGGCAACTCTACTAGGAAGTCGACTAATACTTGTGACTTCGCACTCGTTTTAGATCGATATTCTATATCGTACTCACTCAGCTCAACTGCCCATTTGGCTAATCGTCCTGATAAGCTCGGGCTATGGAGAATGGCTTTGAGAGGTTGATTTGTGAAAACCACCATCGCATGCGACTGGAAGTACGGGCGCAACTTTCTAGCTGATGTGACTAAGGCCAATGCTAACTTTTCAAGGGTTTGATACCGAGTCTCTGCTCCGTTCAACGATTTGCTGGTGTAAAAGATCGGTTTTTGGACACTTCGGTCTTCTTTGATCAACAAACTACTGGCTGCATGGGATGAAACGACAATGTACAAATAAAGGATTTCTCCTTCTTCAGGTTTTGATAGAATGGGTGGTGTGGTTAAATATTGTTTAGCTGTTTGAACGCTTCTTCACATTTTTCATCCCATTCAAACCGTTTATGGCTTCTGAGGAGCTGGTAGAAAGGTAGGCATCTGTCAATTGATCTTGAGATAAACCGGTTCAATGCTGTTGTTCTTCCTGTCAACCTTTGAACCTCTTTTGAATTCCGAGGAGAAGGTAAAGATTCGATTGTTGAGATTTGTTTCGGGTTCGCCTCAATTCCTCTTTTTGTCACCAGATAACCGAGGAATTCCCCCGATGTTACTCCGAAAGTACATTTTGTCGGGTTCAACTTCATGTTGTATTTGTAGAGAACTTGGAAGCATGCCCACAGATGTGAAACATGATCTTGCGCTTTGAGGGATTTTAGTAACATGTCATCAACATAAACCTCCATTGTGTCCCCTAATTGATCGGCAAACATTTTGTCGACTAGACGTTGATATGTGGCCCCGACATTCTTAAGACCAAAGGGCATGACTCGGTAACAGTATATTCCTCAGTCAGTGGTGAAGGCCGTCTTCTCTTAATCATCGGGATGCATCATAATCTGATTGTAGCCCGAGAACGCATCCATGAAAGAGAGGAGCTCATTCCCGGTCGTTGCTTCCACAAGCTGATCAATATTGGGCAAACGGTAACTATCCTTTGGGCATGCCTTGTTTGGATCTGTGAAGTCAACACAAACTCTCCATTTTCCATTTTTCTTCTTTACCACGACCGGGTTCGACAGCCAATCTGGATATTTTACTTCAAGCACCGATCTTGCCTTTGTTAACCGATCAACTTCATCGTTAACAGCCTTTGTTCTTTCTGGGCCGAGTTTCCTACGCTTCTGCTTTATTGGTTTAAAAGTTGGATCAGCATTTAGCTCATAGCAGGTGATGCTCGGGTCTATCCCTGGCATATCTGAGATTAACCATGCGAAAGTTGTGACTTTGCTCTTCAAAAAGTTAATTATTTCCCCTTTGAGATGGTCTGGAAGTTCGGCTCCGATTTCCACACACCTTGTCGGATTTTTCGGATCAATATTTATCATCAGGATTGACTCCTTGACTGGCGAATCCGTGATGCTTGGTATCTCTTCTATGGTCGGTCATGCTACCAGGCAAGCTTGGGTTGTTCTTCTTTATTTATGCTCGGCAATGAAGCATGATCTCGACTCCTTTTGGTCTCCCCTAACCGTGAAGATTCCATATTTGGTTAGGAATTTAAAGCATTGATGATAGGACGATGGTATTGCCCTCATTGCATGCAACCATGAAGTCCCGAGAATGATGTTGTAAATGGCCGGCCTATCGATGACAAGAAACTTTACAATTTTTGTTACTCTGCCGACATAGACTGGAAGCTTGATTGACCCAAATGTATATTCTGACTGTCCATTGAATCCGGTTAAAGGCTTCGTACTCGGCTTGACTATGTAATCGGTTAATTCCATTCTTTTCAACGTCTCATTAAAGATGATATCACCGTACTTCCTGTGTCAACTAAGGTCCATGTCATCTCGCAATCCGCCACCATTAATTCATAACTAAAGGGTCATTATGTGGCATGTCGACTCCGTAAGCATCTGCTTCAGAAAAAGTAATCGGCGTATTACCAACTTTTTGGTTGTCTTCTACATATTGTTTCCATTTGTTGGCACTGACAGCTCGACGTTCTCCTTCTTTGATTGCTCGAACCGAATCTGAACAATCTTTCAATCCTCCCATTATCATATTGATTCTTTTCCTTGGTGCTGGAGGAATTTCGTCTTCGTCATACACCCGATCCCTTTTCAACTCGGTTATCGAGGTCGGTTGGTTCGAGTGTACCTTCAAATTCTGGCGTTGGTAGTTTTGTTGTGTTTGATTATTCCTTTGCTCAAAGTTTTCTCTACTATTTTTCTTGTCTTCTGAATTTCCTTCTCTCATTGGCACGTCAATTTCTCCTTTTTGGAATTTGGTCATTAGAAGCTTTGTGAGGTGTCTGCATTCCTCGGTTGCATGATCGGGTTGCTTGCAATATTTACAGTACTTTTCGGAATCTCACTCTTGTCCCCGAATCATCTTGTTCCATGGTAATAACTCCTTGGATTTTGGCTGAGACACATAATAATTTGTTGCCTTTTTGACGAACTCTCCTCGGCTTTTCTTGTCGTTTTACTCTTTATCGTAATGTTGTCGAGGTTCTGTATATTCTTCCTTGTCTTTATGTTTTTATTTTTCCCTCTGATTTTGTGATTTTGCCTGGGTGTGCTTTTTTTGTCATAGCCAACTTTTCTTCTTCAACTTCGATAAACAGCGTTGCCCGGTGCAAAGCATCTTCTAATGTCTGAGGTTTATTTATTTTTAAATCATCTCTGAAGCTTGATTCGTACTAGAGAGCATTCCGAAGTGCTGGAAGAGCTGCCTCATCAGATATCGCGATCCTGGATGCCACGTTCTTGAATCCTTCAATAAATTTCCTCAAGGGTTCCTTCGGTTCTTGAGACAACGTCCAAAGGTCGGTTTCTGAAGCCCGCTACTTGATGAACATGGAATAGTGCTTGAGAAATGTTGTTGATAATTGCTGATAACTGTCAATCGAATTCAGCTTTAAACCCGAGAACCGCTGCAAAGCTTCTCCTTCCAGATTCTCTACAAAAAGTTGACAATGGCCTGCATCAAACTCCTCGGGGGTCAACCTTGCCCTTCTCATCGTGATGCCGAAGGCCGTTAAAAATGACTTGGATCAGACATTCCACCAAATTTAGGGAGAGCAAGCTTTCCAAGATGTCGGAGTGGGAATTTTCTGACTCGAGCGGTGAATGGGTCACTTTGTGTCTCCTACAAAACTCGGTCAATCTCCGGAGCTGCACTAATCACTTTGTGCACCTTTGAGCTCATTTCTTGCAACCTGATTTTTAACAGCTCTATTTCTCTGTCTCTGTTGTTTTCCATGCTTCGCTGCTGAGAGGTCACTGGTGGTGGTATTTCAAGGTTGGTCGGTTGATTTTGAGCCGAGATATCATGGTTTACAACGAGATCTTGTGGATCTGACGAGGTCCCAAATAGGTCGTGATGAAGTTGGTTTATAAATTGCTCCGATTGCCGAGGTTGCGCGTCTCGGACTTGGGGTGATGAATCTATGACTCTTGGTGGGGCTGATAAAGCTTCGAACCGGGCGTTGGTTTGTTGAGCTATTTGCTCGATCCGGCCCATCATTTTTTGGAGGGTTGCTTCTAAGCCGTGAACTTCAGGGGTTGGTAGAACTCCTGGAAGATTTCTTGTTGGTTCGTGCTTGGCTTGCGGATTGTCGACATTTAACGTCGGAGCCGGAATATCGGTAGGTTGATTTACTCCAATGCCAACTTCCGCCGACACTCTTTTTCCACTTCTGGACGCGATCATGTCGCTTGAAATGTTCATGGATGTACTCATGATGTCGACTTGGTTTACTTAGTTTAATCTTCCGTTGCTTTGTGATTACTCCGAAAGTCCCCACAGACGGCGCCAACTGACGAACCGAGGACTGGTTGCCTTGACTTTTAAACTGACGAACCAAGGACTGGTTGCCTTGACTTTTGGATCCCTTGATCAATCTAAACACTTAGAACTTTTAAGTTTGTCAATTGTGTGATTGCTCTTTTTGTTTATAATCGGTTTTGGTTTGTTCAGCCGAGGTTAGGGTGATCACTAGAAGATTACTACTAAAAGTTGGTCGGCTTTTAGGTTTTGAAACCGAGGAGTTCACAAATATTACGGAACCGAGGAGTTCACAGATATTATTGATTTGATGTTATTACAAAAGTGTTTATCTCTCTAATTATGCACTAGTCGGTTCCCTCTCTCTCTTATTTTTGGATGCCCTACTTAATGAGCTTAACTCTCTATTTATAGGGGGTTAAAATCTACAGTAACTCGACATAATTATGATCTTAAACCGAGGTGGAATCCACGTGTCGCTTCCAACTTTCTTCCTGTCTTCTCTTAGCATGCATCGACTTCGAGGGATGCCGAGGCCACTGCATTTATTACAAGTGTCCTCCTTGAGATTGTCTGAGCCGAGGAAGTGCGCTGCATTAAATGCTTAGCGACTCGCTTCCTGACTCCTTCAGTAAATGTTGTCGGCCACTTCCTCGGTTCGAAATCGGACCGAGGTCGTGGGCTTTTCATTCTGACACTTAGCCGAATTTCGTTTTACTTGTAATGGACTTTGACTGCCTTTTGCCTTGGGCCCACTAGTCTTTTTCCTAGGCTTGGCGTTTTAATGCCGAGCTCAGGCCCATCAACATTGTAATTCCTATGTGAGAAAAAATTTGCATAGATATGTTTTGCTCTTCTACCAGATAGAAAATAATAATATATTTTGATTGTACTGCTTTGCTCGTCATTTTGGAATGAGAAGGAAACTACTGGACGGGTATCACAATGTTACTTTTCCCTACATTTTGTTTGTGTATAATTCCTAAAAGTGGCTATATTTTCTTTGGCTTGCAGATAAAACCTGTTAGAGAGAGCTTGTCTGAAGCACTAAACGTCTGGAAGAACATTGCTGGGAAAGGTGAAATCATAACATCTGATGACTAGAAGGATGAGTCATCTGAGCTATGCATGTTGGAAAGGAGTGGAGAAACAGATTCGATTTCATGTGACGGAGCAGGACCAGTTATGCAAGGATCTTTTGATGGTTTGAGCAGTAACTCAGATTCCATTTCGAAAGCAGTTCTCATTTTGAGGAAAAAGGCACCTCGGTTGACTGGTAAAGATCTTAACCCAGAGTTTTTCCAGAAACTCGAAAAAAGAGGTTTTATGGTGATATGCCGGTTGAAGTTATTCTTCCCAGTAGGCAAAAGAATTCGTCAAACTCAAACACAGAGGATGAATCAGACGTCAATACCTCAGTATCTAGGCATAGGTCAAAAGGTTTGCACAGAACAGCTGGTGTCCATCCCAAACAACGACATTTTGGAAGAGAAAAATGGGTAGATGATAGAATGAATGGAGGCGAATCACGGTTAAGAGCATTTGATGGAAATCAAATCGAAGTAATCCAGGCAGAGGTATCTGAAAACAGAGGGAATTGGCCAACTTTACAGAGACAGTTATTGCACTTGGAGAGACGAAAAAACCCACATAATGAACATGTTGCAGGTACTGTTCCGATTTCAAATCAATTTCGTGATTCACTTTGAAGCAGTTCCACACTTTTTTCGCGAGCAGTTCCACACTTAAAAAGATAACTTCCTTATCATTACAGGATTTCATGGGTGGCTCACACGACGGAATGATAAGTTTGGAGAACCGTGTTAGAGTTCTTGAGAGGATCATAGAAGAGATGTCGAGAGAATTGTCTATACAATCAGGTAAGTAAACGTAAATGCTTGATCTGCATTGTTAGAAAACTGCAACTTGTTGCATCCATTTGAAGAATTACGTATATTAGTTACCAATATACTTCAGGTGCGAGGGGAAAGGCGGCAGTATCATGGAGGTCTGATGTAGATGGATGGGATAGTCCTACCTATGGAGCTTATTTGAGAAGTGCTCAGACCAGCACGAAAAGTTGTGGCCTATGGTCTCTGAGGACTCAGGTCAAAGCAGAAGAGCTTGGGACAAAAGCTCTGTAGCTATTAGACTAGGTGAAGGACCTTCTGCTAGAAGTGTAAGGCAGGCTTCAAAAGATGAAGCTACTCTAGAAGCGATACGTGTGGCTTGAAAAGAGCGTGGAGGAGCTTCAAGAACAAGGCGAGTATCTATTCCTGAAGCAGAAACAATAATGGACGAAGATGATGATGACCGCAGAGGAAAAGAGCGACATGACCCTGTCTGGACTAGCTGGAGCAATGCGATGCACGCACTCCGAGTTGGTGATACCGATAGTGCATTTGCTGAGATATTATCAACCGGAGACGAGCTTTTGCTTGTCAAGTTAATGGAGAAAAGCGGTCCTGTTCTTGATCAGCTCTCGAGTGATATTGGAAACGAGGTTCTCCATTCTATAGCACAGTTTCTCCTGGATCATACTCTCTTCTATATCTGTCTATCTTGGATCCAACAGGTAACAAGATTCTTCATTTTCTTTCTGAAATACATGTTTTCAACCTCGAATCTCTCTGAATTAACTCGGTTCGTAATATATGTTATCTAGCTGCTAGAAGTAAGTGTAGAAAACGGAGCAGAATATATGGGAATACCAATGGAGTCAAAGAAGGAACTTCTGTTGAATCTACATGAAGCCTCTTCATCAACGGATCCTCCTGAGGACTGGGAAGGTCTGTCCCCTGACAACATTTTGGTCCAATTAGCATCTAACTGGAACATCGAGCTCCAACATTTCGACCCGTAAATGTTACAAAAACAATACACTGTACAGATATGATTCTTTCAACAGCCAAAAAAGTGTTCTTCGTCCGACAGGATTCTTTTAATCCAAAGAAAGCTACCATACATCTTTGGCTTCCATGTCCTTTACTGAACCTAAAAAATCCGTCATCCGCAGTTCCTTTAGATTTGATCTTTCTCAAACTGTTCTCAATAGGCTTCATAATGTAAAACACCGTCGATGCATCTCCCATTGTTGTTATTGCAAGTCCTATCTGATTATGATTTGTTTTGATGCTTCTCCATGATTCTTGAGCTAATACCACGTTCTAAGCCCAACACTGGTCGCGATTTACATAACCACCGCGGCATGTACACCGCGGATGCAAATGCGTCCTGAAAATTAAAATGTTCACAAACTGTTAAGGGAATTTGGTATCACATTTCGGTTTATTTCAATCTTCGTGTATCAAATATAGAGTCTAGATATCATGCATGGATTTCAATTTTTCTTTTTTTTTGTTATTCAAACACTTTTTCATAGTCATCTAACAATCAAAACCCAAGAATTCTGACTCTATTCAAAAATTAGTATCATTTTAACAAGAACATACCTTTAACAATGGCACTGGTGGCTTGTCTTCTCCAGGTTGAGGATGCCATTCAAGGAGCACTTCCCCATTTTCAACGGCTTGACGAATATGTGGATACATATTCATGGTTGTCCTAGAATGGAAATCTTCGTCTGCTTTAAAAGCTTCTATCATGCTTTTGCATCCAGCAGGATGTGCCAGAATTCTAAGTTCCAGCTGAAGATAAGAAAAAGAATCACAGTTAACCAGCTTAATATCCTTATAATAAAGACTCTGCATATACCAGATTTTTAATATTTCACCTGCCCATAATCAGCAACAATGAGAGAATTTCCAGGCACTGCTACAAACGCTTTACGTATCTTGTACCGATCTTTTTCCAAAGTAGGTTGGTTCTAGAAAGAATGGAGAACTTTATAACAAATCAGGGTGCAACTACAATATCAGAACTAGTACTTTACTGTTGGCAACTTGACCATCTGTGTATTAGGTCTTGGTGATGCAACACAAGATTTCGAGTCAACTGTCTTGCTTTAAAAATTCGACAATATGTGTACTAGTAGATAACATAGATTAACTTTACTACACAATGACCTCATCACTCAAGTTAATTCCTTACACTGTTCAAGAAATATTGATATGAACAATATCACAAAGCTCAATATATACTTGCAAATTTGGCCTTCTAGCTGATAAGCGCCTTGTTTCTGTATTGATATTCAATGAGCAGCGGACTCGACCATCTTTGCCTGCAACATTACTTCCCTCTCAAACAAAAAAACAAAACATCAGCGCAAAGGGGAAGGAATAGCAGCTCACAGTTCAGGAATAGTTAAGACAAAAAAATACCTGTAAGGGAAGAATAAAATCAAAGAATCTATAGAGTAAACTTCACATAGTGAAGCAATAGCATGACATGCCTCCTTTCCTCTTTCACCACCACCAAATGCAGCGTATGCTGTTCCATAAGCAGATGTGTCGGCTTCAGTATCTGTCTTGGACTTTTGTGGATCAGCAGCAACATCATCTTCAGCAATTTCTTCTGTAGAAATATCTGAAACATCCTCCACAAAGTCGTATTCTGCAGAAACTTTTCCAGCTAAGGTTTTCAACGTATCCCCACTGACAGAGGGCCAACCACTGGCAGTGAAATTTTCAGTTAACAACGGTGCGTCACTAATCCTATACAGTTTGATGTTTCTCAACTTTGAATGTGCTTTTTTGCCTTCTTCAATTACCATATCAATATTAAGGACTTTGTAAAGTTTTTCAACTGGAAGCAGCTCATGATTCACACTGCCAAAAAAAAAGAGAACTCAATATCCATAAAACCACGCATTGAGAAACTGATCATGTAACTACTGTTAGTGCCCTGATGGGAAAACAATTTCTTCACGAAGTAATAATGAAAGTCGTGACATAAGGAAAGGAACAGAGTCTGATAAGAGATAAATATGCTCAATCTCTGTAATTAAGAAAGAAAGAACCTATGAAATACCAAGATATCTTCATTTCAAATCTATACTTCGCATATTTTCGAAGGCTCGGCAAGCTAAACTGTAGGAGAAGGATACTTGTTAGAAATACAACCAAAAAAGAGCTGACATAATTGTGTGTCACTTCCAACATTCATATACTTCGCATCAAGGCAATACTTAGCGGCCCAATTTCGAAATCTACTAACAGCAACTTGCTGTTCTGCTACGACTACTTTCTCTATCTCAGTAAGATATACCCTATTTACAAGTATTCCTTCCGCTTCCATTTTAACAAGAAGTTCACCAAAAGGTTGTCAGAACTCATGGTAGAAGTTCAACATTGTCCTTCCTGGAAGGAGCTTGCCATCAAGACGCCATTCTTTTGATTGCAATTCCTTTTTCATGCTCTCATAGAGCTTTAGTGTGCTTATTGCATCCAAGGCAGAGTATGAAATCCAAGCATCTTGATCTTCTCGCTGAAGCTCTTCAACAGGGGGAATGACAACAATTTTCCCTTCCAATCCATCCTTTTTCAGCTTTATTTTGCCAAAAATAGTCTTCATTGAGATCTTACCGAGGAACTCTGCTTCCTCCTTTGTCTGTGTGGCCCCAAGAACTTTTGGATCACTTGTAAGCGCTGCAAGTGAATAACCACCTTCTGTCCGTCTCGAGGAATCCCATAATCGTGCCATGTACATCGTATCAACATGAAAACCAGATATCTCAATTTCGTGATTTCTAATAATGTGGCTATCAAAACTGTAGTTATGCCATACCTGAAATGAAGCAGCCAACCTATCAACATTCAATTAGGGGACAACCAAGAAGTCTTTGCGCGAAAACTGACAACAAGAAAGGGAAAAAAACAACTTTAAAAAGGAAAAGACGATTTGAAACTCACTTTTCTGATGGATGCGTCTTCAAAGTAGGGTTTAAACTCGGCCAACACTTCCCTACCATTTTCACCGAGAACATCAACCCATACGCATGATTTCCCGTCTCTGTAATCTGCTTATGACCCGCAGTAGATACTGAAACAAATTAACTCACCATGGTCAACATGTGTTTCCTCCTTCACATCAATCCCGAACACCTATAAGCATTGAAACATCAGCAAGTAACAAACCATTAAAACAAGATTTAAATTGCCAATTCTGTAAGTTTTTTGAGCTGTGAGGATGGCAAATTAAATAGGAAAGCACAACACACCTCTGTATTGCAAGCATGTATAAGATTTCTATATTGATTCATGAGCTTGGCCATAACATTCTTCGAAGCGGACACGTTATAAACAACCAGAACCTTGTCGTATATTTTCCTGAGATTTGCACGGACATTCAAAGGTTCAATGCCTTTCTCCACTTTGGAAATGGTAACTAGACTCTCTTTGCTTATGTTACCGGAAGACTTTCCATTTATAAGATGGTTCTATTTTCCTTCTTCTTTAAGTTCCACATCCATGTTTTTCTCAACCTCCAGATTCTTGCTTGGCAGTGTCACAACAAGTCCTGATTGCATAACTCCAGTCGATTCTTTATGGAGTGCAGCAGTGCTGTTATCCCTAGGCTTGTAACCATAATAAATATTCTGAGAGGTTCCATAAGAAGGAGCATAAGGTGGAACTGGAACAGATGATCCATTGAAATAACAACCGTCATCGAGGTCTCTAGCAATTTTGCCATTTGTTTCTCTAAACTTCTTAGCTTCATCCCTCCAAGCACTTAATGTTACAACTTTATTTATCTTCGGAACCATCCTTGCCTTGTCAGGTTCCGATTGAAGTATCCACTCTCCAGTAAATACAACAGAAGACGACCGTTGGTGACTTGAATGTGGTAGTCGAATAACCAACATTTCCTTCCGTTAAAGCTGCTTCCCTGAAATTCACAAGAACATATTGACCCTAAAAACCCACCAAAACTTTACGAAACAGAGCAGATTAATACTCAAATGAACCCATCAACTAGTTAAAGTCATAACCTTTCCTTACATTCATAAGGGAGCTTGAAAATCAATTAAACACATCAGCACAAATTGAACCTAACCCCATAAAAGAAGTACAAAACAGAGCAGATTAATTTAGACGAACCCATTAACTAGCTCAAGTCATAACCTTTCCTTATATTCATCACCAAGCTTGAAAATCAATCAAACACATCAGCACAAATTGAACCTAAACCCCCTAAAAGAAATACAAAACAGAGCATATTAATCGTCAGATGAACCCATCAACTAGCTAAAGTCATAACATTTACTTGAAAAATCTATCATACACATAAGAACAGAGTGAGCCTAAACCCCCTAAAAGAAGTACGAAACAGAGTAGACTAATCGAAACGACACGAAGAAGAAACATAAAGTTGCAAAACCTTTGAAGGGTTCTATGACAAGGCAAGAGGAAGGAAGGTAAGCAAGAAGAACACCGTGAAACCAAAGAAGAGGGAGGAGGAGGAGTAAAGTGGCGGAGAAGACAGTTGTTGTGGGAGGTAAGAAAAACCCCCATGACTATAAGAGAAGTTAATCGACCCAACTTGAAGGAGAATGAAAGAAGAAGGTAAAAGAGGATAAAATAGGGTTTGTGAGTGGGCGAATTTTGTCGTTTCAAGCAAGTGGGTTTGCCTGAGAAGGAAAGGAGAAAGAATAAGATGACGCAGAGAGCTTAGCCTTAAACCCTTGTCTCTAAATTGTTATTATTTTTTTAATTGTACACTAATTTCATAAAGTAACATACGATAAAGTTTGCATTTTCCTCCGTCTTATTTTTTTCTTTTACAAATAAAAACAACAAGGAGAAATCGCATAATAATATATCACTTCAAACTCTTCGAAAAGAACATAGGTAAGTTATTACCAAAATCCATTGTTGTTAACTGATAGCTCAGGTTTTCGCCCGAGATAACACTGCAAGCGCACAGAAGTACATTGTAGTGGTTCGGGATCGAATCCATAGAGACCAAAGGTTGCACGAAGAATGTAGAATCAAACAGCGGGCTAAAGCTAAAAAGAAGTTTTGTAGATGATGCAAATAACGAAATCAAAAGAACAAAGAAGGAAGGCAACAACGAAAGGGTTGTAAATCAATCAAAGAAGTGTTGGGCATCAGGTATTCTCAGGGAAATAATTCATTGTTGGTTCAAATTTTAGACTAGGAAACAAGTTTAAAACCGTCTTGAACTCAAACACTAATGAAGAACTGATCTACTTTCGTAGTATCAACTTCCTATGTATTAGGAATCTCGAGATTAACTTCCTTTGACCCTCGATTTCTAATCATGCATTACTAACAGGTTTGATATGTTCACAATTCACTTAAACATCAATTTCCATTGAATTAAGAAGAATTGCTCATCTAAGATTCTTTCAGGCATTTAAACAAACACTTTCCAAGCGTTAAATTACCTAAGTTCAGACACTAAGTGATCAATTCAATTTCATTCATTACGATCAATCCTAGATGAAGATCCATTAGATTAAGTTCCTAATTATGCAATTCTACATCAACAAATCATGAATCCCTATGTGAGAACCCTAAACCCAACGATCAGACTACTCACTCATGATAATTGTAAAAACACAGATCAAATTCAAGAGAGACATGATTGTATTTAACAAAAACAAGAGTAAAAGGGTTCCGAAAGCTTCTCAGATCGAAGTACAAAGATGCCTCTTCTCTTTAGGTTACAAAATCAATCTCTCCTCTCTAAAAGTCTGTAAAAGTGCATAATGAAACATGAAACACGAGTCTAGGTCTTAGTATTCAAATTCGGTTCAAAATAAGTTTGGTTTGGTTCTTCATAAAATCGGTCTGAAAATCGGGACAGGGATTGACCGATACAGGGACAGGGATCGATCGATCCTTGTCCATATTTCTGGATATTTTCCAGCTTTCAGGAAAACTTCCTTCCAAGCTTGAAATCCATCCAAAATGCATTCTTTTCACACATCCAAACTCGGTTCTTGTAAAAATAACAAAGAGCACAAATCCGCGCCAAAAAGATCTGAATACATACTAAAAACCATAAATATCGTGTGAAAATCATGATAAAAACCACTAAAATACTGACACATCAAATCCCCCAGACTTAAATCTTTGCTTTTCCTCAAGTAAAGGAAACGAAGACTAAGCCTACGGGAAAAGAGATTTGAAAACCAAATGGATCGTTTGCTATTAGAAAACCTTACTATGCTCTACTTTCGCTAACCATATAAACTAAGAACAGTCAGACATTCTCCCCAAGAATCGCTGCAAAACCTCCCAACCCCATCCATACTGTAAAATATGAACCTGCAAACTCAGCTTCCATGTTAATAACTCTCTACATTCATTTAAGATGAGCGTGAAACTTTTCACCGAAGAACTCATAATCAGGAAATCAGGCTAGGTATTCAAGGCTTTTAGTGGCGAGGATTAAAGTATTTCGGGTATCAAAAGCTGCGTCAAAATGCAAGACATTATGTAAAATCGCAGGAGAGAAAGAGTATA
>OVAN01006450.1:0-21302 GCA_900406275.1 Anastatica hierochuntica
AGGTTTTCTGAAAGCATGCAGTCCATTCAGTTTTTGAGTTTCTTTTCCCACGGGCTTAGTCCTCGTTTCCTTTACTTGAGGACAAGCAAAGATTCAAGTCTGGGGGATTTGATGTGTTAGTATTTTAGTAGGTTTTTAGTACGGTTTTCATTCGAGATNTGTGTTCTTTGTTGTTTTTATAGGATCCAAGGTTGAATTTGCGAAAAGGAAACATTTTGGATGGATTAAAGGCCTTGAAGGAAGTGTTCGCGCAAAGCTGGAAAATACCCAGATTTTCGACCAAAGATCGACCGATCCAGGGACATGGATCGATCGATCCCTATCCCGGTTTTTGGACCGATTTTACGAAGAACCAGACCGAACTTATTTCAGACCGGGTTTCATCAAAAAGACCTAGACTCTAGTTTCTCTTTTCATTATACAACTTTCTGACTTTGAGAGAGCTTTGAGAGAGTTTGTAACCTAAGGAGAAGAATCATCTTCCGTACTTCGAATCTGAGAAGAATTCTGAACCTTATTCTTTGTTTATTGATTAATACAATGATGTCTCTCTCTGATTTGCTTTGTGTTAATTCTCCGAACATGAGTAAGTAGTTTAATCGTTGGGTTTAGGGTTCTCACAGAGGGGATTCATGATTTGTTGATATAGAATTGCATGTTTAGGGATATTATCTAAAGGATCTTCATCTATGAATAATCGTAATGCATGAAACTGAATTGATCACTTAGTTTTTGATCTTAGGTTGTTTAACTGCAAGAAGGTGAATGTTTAAATGCCTGAAATCGAGGGTTAACGAAAGTTATTCTCGAGGTTTCTAGTACATAGGGCGCTAATACTATTGAAGTAGATCAGTTCTAGATTAGAATTTGAATTCAAGATGGTTCTTAACCTCTTTCCTAATCTGTAGTTTAAGTCAACAATTGAATGTTTCCCTGAGAATACCTGATGCCCAACACTTTTCTGAATTGTTTACAACCTTACGTTGCTGTCTGCGTTTCTTGCTCTCTTTAATTTCGATTTTTGCATCATTCTTAAAGACATATTTTTAGCCTTAGCCCTCTGTTTGATTTTAACTCTTCGTGCTACCTTTGGTCTCTGTGGATTCGATCTCGAACCACTACAATGTATATATGTACGCTTGCAGTGTTATCTCGGGTGAAAACCTGAGCTATCAGCATTCCTTGTCTTCAGCCTTACAAAATAGTAAAGAGTCATCAACCAAAATAATATGGGATACCGATTGTCCACTATTGCTAGCTCGATAGCCATGCAGCTCCCCATTCTGGACTAACTTTGTGTTAAGGGAATATAAGCCCTTAGAACATAAAAGATAGATGTAAGGAGACAGGGATCGCCTTGTTGAATACCTCTTAGCGGCTTTAAGTTTCCCACATGACTTCCACTGACAAGGACAAAGTAAGTAGATGATCTAATGCACTTCATACCCAATTACACCAAATATCAGCAAAACCTAACTTTCTCATCATGAACTCTTTGTATCCCCATTCTAACTTATCAAAAGCTTTAACTATGTCTAGCTTTAAGGCCATAAACTTATGAACTTTATCTCTTATGGTTAAAGAATGTAATAACTCATGTGTGATAAGCATATTATCAGTATTAAACCTCCTTGGTATAAACGATGTTTGGTTCTCAGAGATAATGGTATGAATCTATTGTTTTAACCTCTCAACTAGTATTTTAGAAATGATTTTGTAAGCTATGTTGCAAAGACTGATAGGTCTAAAGTCTTTAACCTCTAATGGAATTTATACTTTAGGGATAAGACAAATAAAGGTATGATTAACTTAAGGATCAAAGTAACCAATAGAAAAGAAATGAGTAACAAAGATAGGCACATCTTGTTTAATGTCTGGCCAAATGTTGTTTAAAAAAACCTGATTTTAAGCAATCCGGGCCAGGAGCTTTATCTTGGTGAATTTGTGCTAAGCCATTGTAATCTCCTCCTCTGTTACTGTCCTTATCAAATCTTGGTTCATTGTAGTTGTAACTCTTGAAGAAATACCTATGAAATTGTTGAAAACTTCTTCATTTTGCATTGCATGAGAAGAGAATATGTCACTAAAATAGTCAGTAATTTCCCTTTCAATCCCTTTTTCTGATTGCCAAATTCGCCCTTTTGAATCCTTAATGATGTTGATCCGATTAATGCTTCGCATTTCCTTGTATTTGCATGGGAAAAGATGTGTTTTTGTCTCTTGGTTGGAGCCACTTAACTCGACTCTTAATCCTCCAGTAATCTTCCTCCATTCTATAAGCCTGGTTTAATTGGTGCTTCAAACTTGCCACTTGATCATTACCAATGTTGTCTGCTTCACATGCTATGTGTAGTTGAGATTGGAGTTCCTGGATACACGAGCTGCTATTTGGATTCTCACTCTTCTTCCAGTTGACAATGATATGTCTACATGTTTTCAGAGCCTGGACAGAGTGTTGCGGAGAAAGGTTTCTGCATGATTCTTCCAATGTTTTAGAGATTACCTCTTTAACTTCAGGATAATACTCCCATCTACTTTCATATCTGAAAAGCCTTTTGGTAGACCACATCTCTTTTCCTGTAAATAAAAGCAATGGCTTGTGACCTGAGGCATTCCAATTAAGCACTTTTACATAAGCAGTAGGAATATTTTTCAACCCAATCAGAGGTTTTCATTGCTTTATCAATCCTGGTTTGCACATTGTCAGTGCATCTCTTACTTGACTAAGTAAAAAAGCCACCTATAGATTTCAAATCAGATAATCCAAGGCAGTTAATCATGTTTTTAAAAGTAGTAACAGTGTACAAAGCTCTTGGAGGTCCTCCCTTCTTCTCATTCTTTGCCTTAATATTATTTAAATCACCTAAAAACAAATTAGGCATTCCTCTCCGGTACCCTGCATTCTCCAATTCAATAAATGATTTCCATTGTAAATTCCTTTGCTTACGATCAGGATGGCTATAGATGTAAGTTAAGTAGAGCTTTATTTATTCTTCTTTTATACACAAAGAAGTTTTATACAAAGTGGAAGAATCCTTAAAGCTTAGCTTAACCGTAGCATCCCAAAAAATAGCTAAACCCTCACAGAGTCCTGCTATAGACTAGACCAAAACATTAGCATAGCCCATGTTTGTACCTATCTTACAAACAAAACTATTTGGGTTCTTAGTTTCTACCAAAAATATAAGATTTTGTATATATTTTTCCTAATATTTAATAAAGTATGAACTGTCAGGGGATTCCCTAAGACTTTACAGTTCCAGTGGAATATCTTCATGGTGGGAAGGGTGACTTAGGGGTTTCCACCTTCTGTTTTCTTTGTCCTATGAATTGGTTCTAACTGTGGTCATTGTTGTATCTTCTTGTAGTATTACTTCTTCAGCCTTCCTCTTGTTCTTGTTATTTCCGACATCAGTAGGAACATCATTTATAACTAGACCCCTCTACATTGCTAGTTGTATCATAGGTACTTCTTCTTCCAACACCATGTGGTCTTCAGACTTTGTCTCTTGGTTAGAAGTGGATGATCCTCCTACATCAACAATGGCCAGCCTTTCCTCAACAGATAGGAGAGGTGGACCTTGAGGGCAAACTTTTTCTTCATGGATATGATGCCGCAAGTTATACAGAACTTTTCCAGGACTTAATATCGAAATTCCAATATAACAGATTCACCAGTTTCCATGATATCCACCTTATGAGCCAACACTATTTTGACATCAATGTCAAAATCAATTTTGATCCAAACCTGTGCCGGTTTCGTGTTGGTAGGCTGCAAAACTTTGACATCAGCAACATGATCTAGGTTCGATGATATGCTCATGAGGATGGAATCATCACGATACATAATTGGCAAATTAGAAACTAGTATCCAGAGAGGGATATGTCGAAGATATGTAGGATAGGTTATGTGACTCAATTTTATTCATTACTAGGATCCAACCCTTGAAAGTTTAAGGTCCTCCTTCTAAGACTGCCACCATATGGTGCTCCGATTTGAAGAAGAAATTTACATGAACCATCGTCGTTGATATGTCTTTCATCCTTGCCAATGAGTTTCCATGCTTTCGGCATGGTGACTCGTATACCCACAGGAGGTTGATGTTAAGGAATAACTCCTTTAACGACGACATATAGCTTGTGTGACTTACGAAATTGATCCCTCGCGTCTTGATGCATAGCCCAAGATTTATTTCTCTGTTCCTCCATTAGAAATCTTTCCTGATCAAGGTTTATGTCTGCTAAAGAAGAAGGATTTGGTCATATTTGATCTTAATTAAGAAGTCGAAGAAGAAAACCCTAAAAAATATGAATCGTTTTGAAAAAATAGTTTTAGTATGGTATATTGTCTCCAACTATTTAAGGTTAATCTTTTTCTGTGTCACTCAAAAAAACTTGACAATCACTTTTTTCCAAAGTCTTAGAGTTATATCCTTCTATATAATCGACATCAACTTAGTGGGCCATATGATAATAATGGGCTAAGCCCACATTTAACTTCAATAAACCATAATCAAATCAAAATTTGATTTGGACATCGTAAGCAAATAAACAGATTTATATATAATTATTCTATTTATCATATAAATAAAATATTCAAAACACCAAATACGCTTTTATCTTTTTCTTTTTCTGGTCGGCCAAAAGATTTTATTATTTGGATGATATATTACAGACTTAATTAAGAAACAAAGAATGTACGCAAAGAGTACACGTCTACATGACAATTATAATTTTTCTAGAACAATCCTCCTCGTCTCAACCATTGGCTTTGAGAAAAAGTTGAGTACGAAATCTCGGCGTTCAACTTCTCAGATCAACGCCACGGCCTCGTTCTCACCGTAAAACATATATTTATCTAAATTTTTTAATTGTGTATGACGATGTAGGATAATTTAAAATTAAAAATGGATTATAAGTGGATTCGAACAAAATATTATATTCACCAAATATTAAACCATGTCTCAAACCCCAACACTACAATTTTATATAGAGTAAAATACGAATGATTTCAAGACATATACATATAATTTTGTAACATGATGCATACAAAGTACACAATCGGTGGAGCAACCTATGCTAGAAGAGAGTAAAAAAGAAGAAAGGCGAAAAGATGAATTGAGGCTATTAAACCCTATGATGGAAGGAGAAGACTAAAAGGTACAAAAATCACTGTTGAACCGTTGACTGGTTCTTTAGACTTTTGAATCCCAAAATTATTTTTAAGTTTGTTTTAAATTTGACTTTGTTAGGCCGAGGTAAGAGTTTAAACATTGAAGACTTCGGCTTGGGATTATGGAACTCTCGGTTGATTAACCGGGAAGATCAGTTTTTTGAAGGAGTTAAGGAGTTGTGCATTAAATATCGACTTTAGAGAGATTTTTTTACAAGTGTAGCTCCCTCTAGATTGTACTAAATCAGTTCCTTTCTTTTTTTCTCTCCCCCTACTTAATGATCTAAGCGTCCTATTTATATCAGTTTAAGATCTACAGTAATCTTGATTTAGTTAAGATTGTAAACCGAGGTGGAATCCACGTGTTGCCTTCAGATTTATTCATGTCTTCTCCTTGCAAGCATCGGTTGCGCTAGGTGTCGAGGCCTCTGCATTTACTCCACGTGTCTTCCTTGTAGCAGCTTAGACCGAGGAAGTGCGCCTCATTAAATGCTTTGGCGAGTCTTTTCCTGACGCATACATTAAATGCTGTCGGCCATGACCTCGGCCGGAGATTGGGCCGAGGTCGCGGGCTTGAGACTTGACGAGATAAATCCTGATGGGCCTTCAATTTCTTCTTGGCCCAACGTTAAAACTTTGGAATTCAATCGTTACCTCATTATTTTTTCGTTTTATTATTAATGTCACGTGTCAGCTTCTGCAAAGTTTAAATAATGACGTGTTGGGGGTAATTTTATTTCCTTAGAGAACGGCCATTGCCTAGACCAAGGAGATATAAATAAACTCCCTAGTTGTACGTGTAAACCAAGGCCATAGCCAAGGATACAACCGCCAAGCTGGGGTCATAGCCGAGGTAGGGCGATATCCCCTTAGTCGGTCTAAATCTTAAGAGATAAAGACAAATGTCTTAATGAATCTAGGGAAATATTCCTTATTGTATAAGATAAACTCGAATATAGAAGTTATCGATAAAATATATGGAAATACCCTAATTCAAAGGCTATAAATACAAGGGGAAGAACCCTAATTCAAGGATCCGAAACTTTGACAAACACACACTATTGTAATCGATTCTCTTAAAGATCAATAAATGAAATCGTTTTACATACATTTTTGTCTCTTTCGCTCATCTCTCTAAAAACCCTAAAAACCATCGACATCCTCTGTTCTTGTTTTTCTCCATCGAAGAATCACAAAAGAAAAACCTAAACAATATGGCGTTAGAAGGAAGAGGAGATTTCAACAAGAACAAATAAACAAAGATGAGCGAAGCTAATTGTTCATCCGAACCAGAGAACAACAAAACCCTTGAGCCCGTATCCGAGGAAGTTGCTACAATTCAACTTGAGGAGGAAACACCAGCGACAGCCGACGACGCGACGATCGTGGCGAAACCTCAAGAGTACGAGCTGATCGTGGCGAAGCTTAGAGAGAACGAAGCTCACCTGAAGGAGCTGGAAAACGAGAACACGATTCTCAAAGCTTTGACGGCGGAGACAGACGCTGATACACCCGATGGTTATGGTGAAGACGACAAAAGGCATGCTAGGTTCAATAGGAAAGTCCCATCGATGCAGACACTAGGCGAAACACCAGCGAAGGTCGTTAAGGAAACTCAGACACATCAGACTCCAAGCTCAGGGCTGACCCGGACGCCTGACTCACACCATCAAAGCGGCCTTGGCAAACCCTACGAGGGAAACTCTAACGAGGCACTTGGTGTAGAAGTCATGCTAACGGGAAGACTAGAAGTCATGGAGAATATGATAAAGCGTTTGCCGACAGTAGCTCCACCAATTATCAAGAGCACTCCCAACTCCTATGCAGATACACCCTTCGTTGACGCTATCGCCCTTAGTGAAGTCCCAAAAAGATTCGCTTGGTCGGTCATGACTCTGTACGATGGGACCACCGATCCAAATACACACATCTCATATTATCACCAACGCATGCTCACCTCTCCAATCAGCTATGAGTACTTGTAAGTCTGTATGTGCAAAGGATTTGGAGCAACCCTCACAGCCCCAGATTTATTGTGGTACTCCAATCTGGCCACGACTCTATTAATTCCTTCGCCATGCTAACATACTGCTTTGTCGAGCAGTTCGCCTGCAGCCGAGTTTTTAGACGCTTCTCTAATGATCTCTATCGAATGAAGCAACGTCCAGACGAGAGTTTGAGGGAGTATCTCCATCGATTCATCACGGACAAGGCGTCAGTTCCTAATTGCATCACCACCACAACCATCTCAGACTTCAGACATGGACTACTAAACGACGGTGATCTGTACAAAGACCTCACCAAATATCCCTACCACACCATGGAGGACGTACTCTCCAAAGCCTGAGTTCAAATTAAATGGGAGGACGACCCAGCCTATCAGGCCCAACTGGCGCACATAAATCACCCCAAAGCGCATGGTCACTCCAAGACCACCAGGGACGATAAACCAAATGCTAAGTCTGGACCTAAAAACTCTGCCAAGGGTGGCTCCAGAGGATGGCCAAAGCCCTTAGCAAAAGTGGAGCACGAGAAGTACGTGCCCATGACCTGGCCTGAAATTTCAAGCATGATGATATCCCCCGTTGAAATAGTGATCGAGGTGGGACGATTGACCAGAAAAGTCAAGTGGCCGGTAAAGATATGGGCCGCTCAGCATAAGAGAGACACATTTAAGTGGTGCAATTTTTACCAAGACCATGGTTAACTAACGAAGGACTACTTCCAGCTAAGGTTCAAAGTGAATGAGTTGCCTAGAAAATGATACCTACAAGAGTTTCTCTCAAACAAAGCAAGGGACTCATTCATGAACAGACCAAGAATGACGTTCCCATGGGGCTAAGGCCTGATTTGCCAAGGCAAGATTATGACGTCAACCTCATCAGGAGAGGGTCACGAGTAAGCGGAGTGATAATCTATGCTGCCAAGAGAAGCATTCGCGCTACCAAGGCCCACTATGGAGTAGATGCCATGGAAGTTAGCAAAGAACGCGAAAATAGTCCTAGTGTAATAAGCTTCACCACTAATACCGAAGGAGAAGTAATGATTCTTCACCATGATGCCCTGGTGATATCACTAAAAGTTTTGAATTACCTCATGAGGCGCATCCTCGTCGACAATGGCAGTTCAACTAATATAATCTTCACCAACGCCTTTGAAGGCTTGGGACTAGACAAAGATGAGATAACCAGAAAGTCCACTTCTCTAGTCGGATTCAGTGGCTAAGTCAAGCAGACCATTGGAGAAGTAATCCTACTAGTATACGCCGGAGGTGTTAACCAAAGTACCAAGTTCCTCATTATGGATTGCTCCTCGACGTGCAACGCAATAATGATGAGACCCTGGATACATGATATGAAGGTTATTCCATCAACTCTACATCAATCCATGAAATCCCAACACCTTGGGGAATAAGGGAGATCAGAGGAGATCATGAACGGGCCAACTCATGCTGCCATATAACCCTCACAGCCATCGCTCCCAAGCCCCGCTCAATAGCCTCAGCCATGGAGATCTTTGCCGATCCATTGCATGAAGAAAGCAGCCTTCAAAGAATAACGCCGCATACCGGTCATGGGGGCAAGGCAACAGGCAAGAGGCGAGCCTGATAGGAGCACGGGAGTCGATCGAGGTAAACAAATCCCTAAACCATGGCGCCTAGTAAACATTGGGCCCTGGTCTTCTAATTTTTAGTTCTTCCTTATCTAATCGTCAATGATGTAGGGGCAAGTCTAGAATAAAAAAATTGATCTTCAGTGACAGAGCGATTTATCACCTAAGCGATTCTTTTCAAAGAAAAGACGGTATAAATAAGACGTCTCCAAAAATAACTAGGCGGAGCCTAAATATTGTGGATTCGGTTGACCACGAGAACCTAGGTTAGCAATAACCAAAGAAAATCGGGCAATCAAAACTAAGGCTTTACGCCCACCAAGGCCTTGTACCCAAAGAAATCCATATAATGCGGAGGGGAACCTAAAAACCATGGTTGAAAGACCCTGGCGGAATGCGAACATGCTCCTAACTATGGTCCATCTAATGCTGACGAGCTCCTAAAAACCATGATTGAAAAGCCATGGAAAAATGCGTACAGGCTCCTAACGGTGGTAGATGCAATGCATCAGAATTATGAGTTAGCAAAACTAATGGATATGTGCATCCCTATCCATCCTAGTATGCGGCTCATAGGAGAACTTAAAATCGATCGATCATCTTTGGGGGTTTTTTGGTGATTCTTCAATGGAGAAGAATACGAACAAGGTTATTGATAGATTTTTAGGGTTTTGGGAAACAGATGAGCGAAAGAGACAAAAGTAATGCAAAAGACTCTTCTTTATTTATCAATAAGAGATATCGATTACAAGTGTATATGTTCATCAAAGTTTCGGGGTACGATCCTTGAATTAGGGTTCTTCCCCTTGTATTTATAGCCTTTGAATTAGAGTATTTCCATATATTTTATGGATAACTTCTATATTCGAGTCTATCTTACAATTAAGAATATTTCTCTAGATTCAATAGAGCATATGTCCTTATCTCTTAGGATCTTAGACCGACTAAGGGGATATCCGCCCTACCACGGCTATGACCTTGGCTTGACGGTGGTGTCCTTGGCTATGGCCTTAGTTAGCACCTGCAACTTAGAGGGTTTGTTTATGACTCCTTGCTCTAGGCTATGACTGGACTCTAAGAAAATAAAACTACCCCCAACAGTTGCCCCCCACTCTACATTTTCCACGTGTTAAATTTGAATAGTAGATCCTGTCTTCAAAGATTTTGGTTCATACCTTAGTTTGGGATCGACTTTCTAAAAAGTAATCTAGGAAAAGAGTTCAGCACCCACAAAGAATCTAGGGAAATAATCCTTATTGTATAAGATAGAATCGAATATAGAAGTTATCCATAAAATATATGGAAATACTCTAATTCAAAGGCTATAAATACAAGGGGAAGAACCCTAATTCAAGGATCCGAAACTTTGACAAACACACACTATTGTAATCGATTCTCTTAAAGATCAATAAAAGAAATCGTTTTACATATATTTTTGTCTCTTTCGCTCATCTCTTTAAAAAACCCTAAAAACCATCGTCATCCTCTGTTCTTGTTCTTCTCCATCGAAGAATCACCAAAAAAACTCCAAACAATTTGGCTTTAGAAGGAGGGGGAGATTTAAACAAGAACAAAGAAACAAAGATGAGCTAATCTAACAGTTCATCCGAACTAGAGAACAGCAAAACCCTCGAACCCGTATCCGAGGAAATAACTACAATTCAACCCGAGGAGGAAACACCCAAGACAACCGATGATGCGGCGATCGCGGCGAAACTTAAAGAGTACGAGCTGATCGCGGCGAAGCTGAGAGAGAACGAAGCAAGCCTGAAGGAGTTGAAAGACGAGAACGCGGTTCGCAAAGCTTTGACGGTGGAGATATACGTTGATACACCCGACATTGACGGCAAAGACGACGAAAGGTGTGCTAGGTTCAAATGGAAAGTCCCGTCGATGTAGAAACTAGGCAAAACACAAGCGAAGGTCGTAAGGAAACTTGGACGTATCACACTACAAGCTTAGGGCTGACCCGACCCCTGGGTCGCACCACCATAGCAGCCCTAGAAAACCCTATAAGAGAAACGCTAATGAGGCCCTTGGTGTAGAAGCCATGCTAACGGGAAGACTAGAAGCCATGGAGAATATGATCAGGCGTCTACCGAGAGTACCTCCACTCCCAACTCCTATGCGGATACACTCTTCATTGACGCTATCGCCCTTAGCGAAGTCCCAAAAAGATTTGCTTGGCCGATCATGACTCCGTACGATGGGACCACCAATCTAGATACGTACATCTCGCAGTATCGCCAACGCATGCTCATCGCTCCTATCCGCTATGAGTACTTGGAAGTCTGTATATGAAAATGATTTGGAGCAACCCTCACAGGCCTAGCGCTATTGTGGTACTCTAGTCTGGCCAACGACTCCATTTACTCCTTGGCCATGCTAACGGACCGCTTTGTCGAGCAGTTCTCCAGCAGTCGAGTTTTGAGACACTCCTCTGATGATCCCTACCGAATCAAGTAACATCCAGAAAATAGCTTGAGGGAGTATCTCCATCAATTAAACATGGACTAGGTGTCGTTTCCTAACTGCGTCACCACCACAACAATCTCAGCCTTCAGATACGGATTGCTGAACGACGATGACCTGTACAAAGACCTCACCAAGTATCCCTGCCACACCATGGAGGACGTACTCTCTAATGCTTGGGCTCAAATTAAATGGGAGGAAGACCCTGCCTATCAGGCCCAACTGGCGCACATAAATCATTCCAAAGCGCATGGTCACTCCAAGATCACCAGGGACGATAAATCTAACGCTAAGTTTGGACCTGAAAAGTCCGCCAAGGGTGGTTCTACTAGATAGCCAAAGCCCTTAGAAAAAGTGGAACATGAGAAGTACGTGCCCATAACCTAGCCCGACATGTCCAACATGAAGATATCCCTGGCTGAAATAGTGACCGAGCTGGGACGATTGACAGGAAAAGTCAAGTTGCCGGTAAAGATGCGGGCCCCCCAGTACAAGAGAGACACATCTAAGTGGTGCGATATTCACCATGACTATGGGTACCTAACGGAGGATTTCTTCCAGCGAAGGTTCAAAGTGAATGAGTTGCTCAGAAAGGGATACCTACGAGAGTTTCTCTCAGAAAAAGCAAGGGCACTCATTCATGAACAAACCAAGAATGATGTTCTCATGGGGCCAAGGACTGATTTTCCAAGGTAAGGTTATGACGTCAACTTCATCACGAGAGGGTCAAAAGTAAGCCGAGTGCGAATCTCTACCCAACTATTTCAGACATTAATACTATTTTGCCGATATAGCAAGTTTTCATATAATCAAATACCCAAAAATTTAAATTGAAAGTAACAACTTCGTAAATAATAAAATATGAAAATTCAAATAATAACACAAGTTTTAAATCATATAATAAACTAAAAATTCAAAAATACTCTGTAAACATAAGACAAAAAATATAAATACTATATTTCATTTGATGCGTACATATTTTCATGCATTCTAGAGCTTATTTTATCAACATTTTGATAGCTTTTAGGTTGTATATAATGCATTTAAGTGTTAGAATTCATCTTGTTTATAAGTTGAGTCTAGTTTAAGATTTTCGTCTTTGCATTGCATTCTTTTGCGTTTGTAGGTACATCTTTCGGTGATCGATTTGAGAGCTTGGGATGATGGTTTCTAGAGGCTAAAAGGACAAAGAATCAAGGGAATCCAAAGGCTAGAAGCAACAGGAGAAGATGGGATCAAAAGAGGCAAGCAAATGAGAAAGAAAGAAGCCACAAGCTGACAAGGTGAATTGCTGCCGACCTTGAGGTCGATAGTAGCTCACCTTAGTTCGACAGTGGCATAGGTTGGAGCCTTTGCTGTCGTAGGTGAGCTACAGTCGACCTCCAAGTCTACAGAAGCATACCTTTGGGCGACAACAGAGCTTTTTGACGAGAAAGTTGGCCTCTCTTCACCTATAAATACCCCCTAAACCTAATATTATGTACCAACTCTTTTTCTACATTTTTCTAACACAAACTTTGCATTTTTGGTCTCTTTTTCTTGATCTTTAAGATCTAGAGTCTCTCTTTCTTATTTGTATTAAAAAAATCAAGAACCCAACTTTATCTATGAAATCTCTATCTATTTCTTCATCTCTTCTCTTTATTTTTAGTATGTGTGAGTAGTCCCTTTTGATGGATCCATGGGTGTTGAGATCTACTTATATTAGGTTTTAATATGGGGGTTAGGGATGGCTAATCTTAGGTTTTAAAATGATTTGGTGTGCTTAAGGCTAGATTTTAGAGTAGCTAACTAAGATCTAGGCTTATATGCATTTCTCGCCTGAGAGGTGTTCGATGAAATTTCTAGGAGAACTAAATACTTGATATTTCAATCTAGCCAATGAGAGTTGTTTGCTCGATTGATTATATGGGCTTGCTCTTAATGATTCCTATCCGATTTATCATTTGCAACAAACGAGAATTGAGCGAATGCGATTGATAAGGTAATGACCTATTGCCATGAGAGTGGATTAGGCTATTATTGCCTTTTGTCGTGGATTTGTGCCTAATAGCTTGATTTAACACCTTTATTGCCATCTTACTAAGTGGATCCAATACAAAATCCCTTGGTCCATCATTCTAGTTCATAGTTTATTTCAAGTTTCCATCTTTAAGTTTATGTTTGCTTTCTTTATCTAAGTTTATTGCATTTATTTAAGTTGCTTACTTTCTTGTCTTGCTTTCGTTTATAGATTACTACGAAAACCCAAAACAAACCCCTACCTTTCCTATTTTCTTAGATTAGACTTGAATCTGTATTCCTAATGCTTAAATCCACTTAGCTAAGTAACTTGCTCCTTGTGGTTCGAACCCAAGGTACTACAATGCCATATTTGTGCACTTGCGGATTGTGTGATTGCTAGGAAACAAGCTTTTGTAAATTTAAAGCTTCGTTGTCTATTGTTCGCTTGAACAATCGAGCCCCAACAGAAATAAAAAATATTATTTGTTTGAGGATTTTTTGGTGATTCTTCGATGGAGAAAAACAAGAACAAGGTTGTCGATAGATTTTTAGGGTTTCGAGGAAAAGATGAACGAAAGAGACAAAGGTATGAAAAAGACTCTTATTTATTGATCAATAATACAGGTCGATTACAAGTGTATGTTTTTATCAAAGTCTCGGGGTTGGATCATTGAATTATGGTTCTTCTCTTTGTATTTATAGCCTTCGAATTAATGTATTTCCATATATTTTCTGGATATCTTCTATATTCGAGCTTATCATACAAAAAGTAATATTTTCCTAGATTAATTAAGGCATTTTTCTTATCTCTTAAGATCTTAGACCGACTAAGGGGATATTCGCCTTACCTCGGCTTGGCGATGGTGTTCTTGGTTATGGCCTTGGTTAGTACCTACAACTAGGGAGTTTGTTTATGTCTCCTTGTTCTAGGTTATGGTTGGACTCTAAGGGAATAAAATTACCTCCAACAGTTGCCCCCCCCCCCCCCCNCCCACTCTTCATTTTCCACTTGTGGAATTTAAAGATTAGATTATGTCTTAAGAGATTTCAGTTCATACCTTAGTTTGGGATCGACTTTGTAAAAATAATAAATATCATAGTAGCTCCCGCCATGGCTCTCACTGCTATCGCTTCATACTTGGTGAGTCTCATTAGTGCTTGGTGGGCCGCATCTTTTCAATGAACTCTTGGGCTTGAACTTCATGGCATAATCTGGGCTTCTCTTTTAATCTTCGGTCAATTACCACTAGGGTTATATAGGTGGGAAAGTTATGAGTCTTGGTCATTTCACTTTTTCTGCTTGCCTCCTCTAAGTCAGATTACGGTTTTCTCTTAAAAGGCCACCACTTTCTCTACTTTTTCTGGTAAGTCTTTAGCATATTTCTGGTAGATTTGGCTTTCTTTTACCCTTAGTAGCGATTGCGTCAGGGCGATGGCAGTAGATCTTTGATTTTGACTTAGGGATTTCACCGCTGATGATCTTCTCCGTAGGTCTTTAAGCGGCTTCTAACAATTTATCCTTTGATTCTACATATCTCCAATGGTTTCCATCGTTCGCATCTCTGCCGCTTCAACTCCCAGTACTAAGTTAAGGCTTCTCCGACTATTTTCTTGCGTCGTTAGAGCTTTTCTTCGGGTCCCAATTTAGCTTCTTTTTAAAGAAATATGACCTTTTTAAAATGCCTTCAAAGGTTGTAGTAGACCCCAATCCGCTGTCAATCCTTGACCAAAGGTAGTTGGAAGAAGCGCAGGTTCTTTTTGATCTTCCACCAAGCTTTCCACTCAGATGTGTTAATGCTACCCAAAGAGCTCCCAACTGCGGTCCCTCGGATATCGCCATATACGAAGTATATTTATAGGCTGGCTTTCGGAGATCAGTGCCTTCTCTAGTAATAGTGATGGCCAATAGGCTTGGGATCTGCCCCAGTTAATTCTCTCCTCATGTCTTCCGCATTCTGACGTCTATACATGCCTTGTCAAAGTTGATCTCTATTCCGGTGGGAGTAGATGAGATTCTTTACACTTACTACTTCTTCTACTACCAGAGTGAATCTTTGAGGTATCATCTTCACACCAAAATGGGCAAGGAAGACTTGGTAGACGACAGGGCTCACTGCGTCCGGAGGACCAAGGATGAGATCTACAGAAACCACTACTACCTTCTCTCTTTGGGAGATAACCCAAAGTCTGTATATTTGATTTCATTAGACATTTTTTTACCTTGCTAATGCCTTACTTTGTGCTTGTTTTGTTGTTGTGTTGAGGTCAAAACTTCACCACCAGAGTCAGGTAGACTAGGGGTGGACGCAATCTTCGGACTCCACACGAGCTGGAGGGCGATTAACTTCCTTGTTAGTGAGCACAGTTTGGGATACACCTCTATCTTTGGTAAGCCTTATATGATTCTTTCTTAGGTACTTTGACTGGCTTCTTTCCTTTGTTTTGCTCCTTTATTGTTTACAGGAGGAGATATGAGCAAAAGACCCGCGAACACGACCTTTACGGCTCTCAAGTAGTACATAGAAGGCAGTGCCAAATTGGTGGATGTTGAACCCGTCTCGGATGAATTCCCTGCCAAGGAGAGTAATTCCTCGATCAAAAAGAGAGTCTGAGCTCCAGTCGCTTCTCCAGCCGTCAAGAAATCTCGCTCTATCAAGGAGGTTTCTTCGTCTCTAGCTTCCATTGAGGCTCCCACTTCCCGACAGGACGCCATCATTGACTACCTCCTAGCCAGTTGTGTAGCTGACATAATGGAGAATAAAGCTCGTTCCCGGGAGGAGCTTTAGTCCAAGGCTCTCAGTGTAAGCGTCTGATTAGCTCCCTTTCTAATGCTTTTGGTGGTTGCTGACTTTGATTTCCTTTGCAGGATTTCGTTACTGTCTTTCTTAAGCATGAAGACACAGGGGCCCTGAAATAAGAGGTAGCCCAGGCTCGACGAGCTAGTGAAGATGTCTTAAAGGAGCTTTCAATCGAGAAGAAAATGACTAGAGTTCTGCAAAAGGAGTTGGAGGCCAAGAGTCGCGAAATCAGGGAGCTCAAGGAAGTGATAGCGAAGGCTCAAGGAGAGGCAGATCATTTTGCTACCCTGGTGAAGGCTAAATCCAAGGAGGCAAACAGGGCTATAATCAAAGTGGAGAGGGTTGAAGGTGTGGCCGAGGTGAGAAAAAAATGTGAAATGGCTAAGGACTTCTTGACTGGGACTCACAAAGGATGACCCTTGGCTAATTTCGACTATGAGGTCCAAGAGGTGCCCCGCCTGGAGGCCTTGGTTGAAGGGAAAGAATTTCCCAAGCCTTGAGGCCCTTCCTCCAACGAACCCCTTTGAAGAAGAGAATAAGGAAGAAGAAGGCGCCCCTAAGGCGTGAAAAATCATTTTCTTTTGTTTTGCTATGTAGGCATTGGTTCGGCAAATGTCGTTGCTCATCTTATAAGGGCCTATTCGCGGGCATGGAACTCTTTCGGGCATTCGTTCCCTTGAATTCTGTCATTGGACTGAAAAGCCTATGAACTTTTATGGGTCCTTGAGGCCTAGAGCTTTTAATCTTAATGGGCCGCTAGAGCCTTTTCTTATTTTCTGCTTGGCTTCTTCTTGCTGCTTTTAACTCTTTCGACCTTTTATTTCTTGGTCATCTACTTAGTATATTGCCTTGTTAGACATGCTCTATCGAGCAGACGTCGAATAAATATTATAGTCTTAGTGTACCGCATTAGATGCCTTTGCAACAAATGGGTTTGCGCTGGTTGCGCTGGATGATCTCCGAACTTCATTCTGAAGGTGGGGACTTAGGGATTATGGATCTTTCTTATTTGATCCTGTCAGGTCCTTGGCAAAAGTTAGCTCCTTATATTCTCTTCTGAGTTCCAAGGCTCTCTTGCTCTTTCGGCATAACATCCGAATTTTATAGGGCTTTCGGCCTTGGGCGGCTGAGGCACTTTGAGCTATTGGTTATGGTCGCTCTATTTGGTCCTAGACATCCATAGCTTTGGTAGGTCCATGATCTTTCATCGTTGAACCTACATTCCAAGAAAATGTGGGGCATATGGCCTTAGAGAACCATGGTCGTAGACATCCGTAGCTTTGGTGGACTATGGTCTCTAGGCATTAGATTTACAAAATTTTCAATTTGACGTCTAAGCCCGGGGGCACATGGCCTTAGAGAACCATGGGTATGTGGTAGTCTTAACCAAGAGTAATTGTGGGGAATCAAGCCCTTGGTGAACCATAGGTTCGAATCTGTCAGACTATGAAAGTCTGGTTTCTGTGAGCCAAGGTCCTGCTAATTTTACGTCGTATGAGTCGCGCATTCATAAGCGTTTAATTAACAAGCCTTAGTCAGGATTGGGATCTATGTTTTAATACATAAGCTTGGTGAACACACCTGCCTCTGGGCACAAGGCCTATTTGGACATTTAGTCCCTAAGCCAAAGCCTTATTGACACGTTGTGTCAGAGTTTTTGCTAGCTTTATTGTGACCACCGATTTTAAGTTTTTCTATGAGTCACGTAATAGGATGGACATGGATGCACATATCCATTAGTTTTGCTAACTCATAGTTTTGATGCATTGCATCTATCACCTTTACGATATGGTTCGCATATCGCAATGGCCTTTCAACCATGGTTGTTAGGATTTGTTCCGCATTCCGCCATGGCCTTTCAGCCATGGTTTTTATGATCTTGTCCGCATTAGATGGACCATAGTTAAGAGACCATCCGCATTCCACCATGGCCTTTTAGCCATGGTTTTTAGGATCTCGTCTGCATTATATGGATTTTGTTTGGGCAAAAGGTATTAGTAGATTTCTAAGGAGTTTTTCAAAGATGTTATATCTTTTTCTTCAAAGGAAATCATTTTCTTTTCTTTTAAGAATGTATTTCAAGACCCACAGTTTCTTTCACCAAATAAAAGCGGGAGCTTTTATTACATAATTGAATTATAAGAAAAACGATGGCCATCTCATGGCTGAGAAGAAACACCAAGGCTCACGCCAAGGCCTTCTTGCATAGAAGTGGTATTGCAGCTATGGAGGACATTCCAGCTGTGGAGGACATTCCAGCTATGGAGGACATTCCAGCTGTTACGGGGGATTTTGGTCGTTCTTTGTAAGCCCTACGAAAGCTGGAGGTCAATGAATGTATAGCGAGTGCAATTTGAAGATATCCTAAGATCAAAGATCAATAATGGTGAAAGAACAAGTGTTGTATTGATCTGTTTTGCCTAAGGTTTCGTGTGTCCATGTTTTGCCCTTAAGCTTTATATTTATACATGGAGTTCATGATTATCCCTCCAAGAATTAGATATATCATGATTATCTATAAAATATATGCATCGTTATCTACAAAATACACATCATTATTTGCTAATTTAAATGGTAAAAACAAACAACATTTGGCGGTTGGCTGGCTTCCGGCTTTCGGCTTTGCAGGGTCATTTGACTCTCTGCTTCCGGCTTTGCAACATCATTTGCCTTCCTGCTCTGGGCATTCCCCTGCTTTGAAGTCTTACTGTTGTACTCCATCAAAGCATGGGGGAATCCCCATGCCCTAGATTACTCCCAACAGTTTGCCCCTTATTGCGCAGGTTCGATCCAAAGTTGTGGAATAATATGTCTTCCATGTGGCTTAGGCAGGAAGCTATTAGTTGCTCGACCTTTTTAGCTGTGACTTGTGTTGCCTTTATTTCCCATATGCGTCTGCTGGTTTTTAGTCTGAATTCCATCAGATAATGGGCGCCATTGTAGCGGGAGGTTGCGTCTGGCTCTTGACGTCCGACCTCAAGGCTTTGAATTTAAAATTTCAGGAGTCGTTAGCACTTTTCAAGGACTGTTGTTTTGTTGAAAGATCTCAGCCATTGACTTTGTGAGGATCAGAGGAAGAGATTATAGTTGTTGATGAAAATTTGCAAAGATTTGAGAAGAAACAATGTAGCATTTACTTCCGCGAGATGTGCGCCTATGATTGGACGTGTGCGGCTGATTTTGATTTCTTCTCTTTCCTTTTAAACCTTTCTTTCTTTTCTCTCTTTCATTTTAACTTCATCTTCTGCCTTTTTCTGTTAAACTCTTTGCTTTCGGAATCCCTGGCAAGCTTTTCATCCGCGATTTAAGGTTAGGTCTTCTTCTTCCTTCTTCTTTTCGCTTCTATTAGGATAGATTCAGGAGAACAACTCTTAGGGTTTCGAATTAGCCTTAGCTTTTAAGCTTTCTTACCCCAATCGAGCCTTAGATTCAAGATCAAAACCCTTCTGAGCCCATAATGACCAGCTCTGGTGATGATTTTTCTCTGGTAGTTTCGTCTTCTGTCGGTGCTCATGTTTGAAAGAGGCATCTGATTAGGACTAGTCCCTCTACCGAGGCCGAAGAATCTTCGGAGGACACGGAGATCTGTGAAGCCAATCCTCAGCCCTTGCGATCGGCTGTGGGTCTAGAGCTTCTGAAGGTCGGCCCTCTTTCTAACATGACCTCTGAGATCTTGGAAGATTCGCGGCAGCAGTATTCAATCGAAGAAGGTGTCCATTTGAGGGTGCCAGGGAAGGACGAGAGGGCTTCTGAATGCCCAAAAGATGAGATAGCCATGTATGAAGGCTATTTCGAGGTTGGAGTCAGGAGTACGATATCGGCCCTGGTGAGAAAAGTCTCGAAACACTTCAACATTTGTCCTTCCCAGCTAAACTCACCTTCTTGGAGGATCCTTACCGCCATCCAAGTGCTCAACGAGTTCCATGGGCTGGATCTTGGCATTAACGAGCTTCTCTACTCCTATTACATCACCCATGTTCTTTCGGGTGAAGGCAGATATTACTTCCACCCTCGAGCCGGTGCTCCTTTGGTGTTGGAGCTGGAAAAGGAGGAGAGGAAGGGGCACCTTTCACCAAGCATTGGGCTCAAAAGTTAGTTTTTATGAGAGTTATACCGTCTTCTGGATCCTCTCTTCGGAAATTCAGTTGTAGGTTTAGGATGCTTTTCTTTTCATTGCCTCTAGCTTTGTCATTTACCTTCTTGGCTTTTCGTTTTTGTAGAGGTGTCTACGGAGAAATTAGAGGAAGGCAAGGAGAAGGCTCAAGAAGCTTTGGAGATTTCTGTTAAGGAAAGAAGCATCACGTTCCTGCTAAGTGAAGAAGCGTTGAGCCAGAGCAGTATCAGAGGTTTGTCTCTTACTTCTTACTTCATTTTTTTATTTCTCACTTAACTGACTTCTCGTCACTTTGTAGGAAACATGTCAGGATCTGGGTCTAAGGCGTTGGAGGACTTTAAAAAGACTCAGGCGGCAAGGAAGGCAAAGTTGGCGTCTGGGAGCAAGACTCTGGAGGTGGTGGAGATATCGGAGTCTCCTTCTGCTGGGTCCAAGAGGATGGGGACCTAGAAGGCCACTGCCTACAACAAAAAGCAAAAGGGTCTTCCTGCCAAGCAGTTCGTCTCCTCTATTCGCGATCTCGATGGTGCCTTGGAGCACCTACACAACTTCGTCTTCCCTGCACTTCCTTCCAGCCCTCCCAGTTCTGACAACTTGAGAATTTTCGACCAAGCCCAGAAGGGGATGATCAAGGTAACTGGTTTTCCCTTGGTTTTTGGCTGGCCTTTGATTGTTTCCTTTTCTTCTGGCTTACTTTCCTCCTCTTTGATTTTTAGCTAGATGCATCGCTCTTCCATGCCAAGGATTAGATGGCCACAGAGGTGATCTCTGCAGGGAAAGCCTAAGTGGAGGACTATCTCGCCAAGCTAGAGGCAGAGAAGGACAAGTTTGCTGGCTTGGAGAAGGAGCTGAGGGAGATGAAGGAATTACTACGGGGGCTGGAATCAGAGAAGGAGAAGGCGGCAGAGAAGGTCCTCACCCTGATTGAGGAAAAGGCGAATCTGGAAGAAGAGATTGGCAACCTGGATACCAGGGTGATGATGCAATACAGGATGCTCAAGAGGTTGAACTAGAGCTGAGTGATAGTGAAGACGAGGAAAACTTGGACAATGGACTGCCAAATTCGACTAAGGAGTTTGAAGAAGGATCCGATCCATTTATTCTATCTAACGGGCCAGTTACAAGATCT
>OVAN01006451.1:0-21291 GCA_900406275.1 Anastatica hierochuntica
ACGCACGCACGCACACATATATATATATATATATATATATGTATATATATACACACACTTGGACGTTTGACTAATGTCATGATTATAGTACTAATGGGTTAAATCCACTTTGTGAGAAACTATAATTATAGTCCATATCACATATGGATGACAAACACACGTATATACCTCCAAAACCCAAAAATATTATAAAGGTCTTTAGCAAAACATTATAACCACCTAATATTATTCGATTTGTCGAACCTCAACACAACAACTTCATTTAGAATAAATACAAATGATTTTAGAATCCCAACTGTGTCGTGCGAAACAAGTCTCAGAAATGTGAGAGAATTGATTTTTGGATATGGATAATGAAGTTTCTGGGTATAGATACATCTAGCTTTTAAGTATTACAATTAGTTTTTTTTTTTGTCGCCTAAAAGACTTTTTAGAAACAAAGGACTGCTACTGCTACGCAGGCTATTAACACCATTCGATAATATCTGCTCAGACTCTTAAACCATAGTAGAGGTAAGAGATTAAATACAAGTTAGTGCCAATCAACTATATCTCCGAATGTGGTCGAACCAACTCCTTCCCACACTTCACTGTGTCCCACTTCTTCTGAGTCAACACCTTCCATCTCACTATCCCACCATCCTGAACCATTTGCATCTGTTGGGAAGTTAATAAGTATTGACTACAAAGAATTCTGTTTCAAGCAAGAAAGTGATCAAAACTTGTGTCACTCACAATGGTTGTATGCTGCTCTCTGCTTCTGACTGTTCTTGTTGCTTTCTCTTTCCCTTTCCCTTTGAATAGGTTCTGTTACTTTCGCATTGTCTCCAAAGACTATAACAGGCCTTCCCATTCTGTTCTTGCCCTCCATACCTGACGATTCAATTTATTGTTTTATCAACTATTGAGATTCGAAAGCTCATTAAACATTAAAAATCTTTGATGAAAGACTTAACATCTTAAGTCTAAGCCAACAAGAAAGAGAAAATGCATGTGACGTGAGGAACATCAAGTAAAGTTCTGGTTCTCAATTGACAAAGCAGTTGTCCAAAACCTCATATAGAAAATAGAAACTCTTACAAGAAACTTGCTACGCCAATCTTGTTAGAGCTATCCTTAAGAAAACAAAGTGATATACCTTCAAAAGGGTCTTTTCTTTTCTTTGATATTTTGTTGTCCTTGACAATGATATCTTCATTGATTTCAGTGGAGGACGAAGTCATGTAATCCAGTTCTTCAGCACTGGTTTGATCCAATGGGTCAATATTCGCCTGACCAGTAACATCCGTGCTTATTTCTTCACTTAATTGGATTTCTTTTGGCTTGAACTGCTGAAGCATTGTCTTCTCAAGACCGGCATCGCCATTTTTCACCACCCCAGACACAGGAGAGATAACCAATGAGGTGAAAGGTGTTGGCCCCTCCTGTTCAATAAATTTGCAATCTAAAGTTTGCAAAAAAAAACTAAAAATACAAACCGAAAGGGTTTTATCATTTCTGTAGAGTTTTAATCTGTGCACAATAAACTAAGCATAAATAATTTCACAGAAGATGAAGAGAGTGTTCAAACGCTTGTGCGATTTGTATAAACAGAAGTCAAACATTTCACATCAACCTCCAAATAAAAGAAGCATAAAATTTTACCTCGACGCTCTTGAGCTTGAACAGCACTGATTTGTTCAGCTTGCTGTCTAGAAATTCTGAAAAAGAAGAAGCGCATTTATCCACTTCTGCAGACCCTTCTTCCATACTGTTACACACAACAGAGTGAGTTTAGAAAAAATACAATTAAGGAGAGACAGAGATATGGAATTCGCAACGTTTACGGAATCATCGAGGAACGATTCAGGAAAGAAGAAGCAAGTGATCGCTGGCCAAAAGCCCTACTTTTGGGATTAGGGTTCTTCATTTTCTTCTCCTAACGACGCCTGATGACTAACAAAAGATATTCATTCAATGGGAAAAAGGACGACGAGTTCGAATTTCGAAGAAACAGATTTGAAAACCGGTTTGATTTCTTTAAACTGGTTTACAGAATTGGGCTTCGTTATTCAGTATTCTTTATATGCGGGACTCTTTATGGAATCACAAACCTGAATCCTCTCTCATGCCCACTTATTCCTCCTCCAAAATATGTTTTTTGGTTTTTATTCTTTTTTTAACTTCAATCACTTTTATTAACTTCCAAAAGCATTATCAGGTATTCCATATGGGACAATTATGAAATAAACTCTAGTCAGTTAGTTTCCGTGAAGTTTGTTTAGCCAGTTTATCGGCACAAGAGTTGGCTCCACGCGAGGCATAGAATAAACAGAAGTTCTCAAACGAAGTTCGCCAATTATTGACCGCAGTGAGATAATGATACAAAGCAAGATTCACCCGCTCTCCATATGCAACCTGATTAATCGTGATATTGTCTCCGCAAAACTCAACTTTCCGATAGCCCAATCCCCATGATGCCTGTATTGTCCATAGTAGAGCTGTGAACTCGACTTCTTCTATCGTAATTCGGCCATGATACTTCCCCATTCTACAGTGAAGTACATGGCCCATTGAATCCCTGATTATCCACCCAAGTGTCGAAACGCCTGGATAAAGATGGTGTGATGTATCATAGTTGCACCTGACCCACCCGCATGGTGGTGGTGACCATTGAACCAGTGCAGCTCTCCGTGACTCGACGGATAGACTCCGGTTGGGATTAAACTCCTCTGTTTGTGAGATCCATTCCTTAGCATCACTCATCGCCCGTTGAACTGTATCTTGTATACTTACAACACGTTTATTGAAGAGAAGCTTGTTCCTAGCTTTCCATAGGCGCCATAAAATATGGAATGACACGATACAGTCCATTGCATCATGCTTACGTTGGTGTTGATGTAATATTAGTGAATGGAGCATATCTCCTTCATTTGTGGATAGATGAAACCCAGATAGCCGCCGTACCGAAACCACATAAGGACATGTAAAAAAGAGGTGATGAGTAGACTCACTAATATTACTGCATCTGACACAAAAAGGGCCGACGAGAATATGGCGGCGCTGCAAATTCTCCGATGTCGCAAGTATATGTGAACATCACTTCCAAAGAAAGTGTTTATGCTTGGGAGGGATCTCAAGGTTCCAAATTGCCTTTGCTACTTCTGGTATGGCTGCTAAAGGTGCCGGTGGATTATCACCACCTCCCTCTCCTGATTTCTTCAACCAATACCCGGATTTAACCGTATATTTCCATCCTTTGTATGACTCCATATGATCCTATCGCTAGTTGGGATCAAGAGGAGAAAGAGCTTTTGTATTAACTGATGATCATGGGGATGAATATATCGATGAAGCGCATTTGTATCCCACTAATGAGTAGTAGGAGTAATCAGCCACCGTACTGGTAAGTTTGGATCTATTGTGGCTAATAACACAGGCGACCTCGCAGGCTCTGACGGAAGCCAATTAGAATCACCTATGCGAGTTGATAGTCCATCACCAATAAGAATTCTAGTGCCTTGGCGTAATAATTCACAACCAAACAATAAAGATTTCCAGCCATAAGATGCTCCATTCCGTAGAGTCGCATTGACGATGTCGCCAGATTTGAAATAACGTTGCTCTAAAACCCTAAAGACAAGACTTTGTGGACGTTGCATAATCTTCCATGCATGATTAGCCAATAGAGCTTGATTAAAGATATATAAATCCCTAAACCCCAAACCTCCTTGCATCTTTCAAGTAGTAAGCTTCGACCAAGAGAGCCATGACATCTTACGATTTTCTGAGGAGGATCCCCACAAATTCAACTCATTAAGCGATTCAAATCATCACATATTTCTATTGGGAGCTGAAAGCAATTCATAGAATAGACTGGCATTGCCAATGCAACACTTTTAAGAAAAGTTTCCTTCCCTCCAAGAGATAAAAACCGGTTCTACCTTTCGTGAATTTTCTTTTCAACCTTGTCTTTAATTGACTGAAACATCTCTGTTTTGCGTCGTCTGAATTGTTCTAGGAGTCCTAAGTACTTCCCACCCCCACCAATGTTCGGGATATTGAGGATGTGTTGCATTGTTCTTCGGGTATGTTCAAACACTTTTGTATTAAAGGTCACTGTCGACTTCTCCATGCTTATAAGCTAACCGAAAGCTTGCGCATAGCAGTGTAAGATGGAAGCAAGGGTATGAATGCTTTGAACATCCGCTTTAACGAAGAACAACGAGTCATCCGCAAACATCAAGTGTGTTAGTTCCGGTCCACCCCGATAAAGCTTGATCCCTTGTAATCTACCAGCCGAAGCTTCGTGACTTATTAAGCTGCTCAATACATCCGAACACAATATAAAGAGATAGGGCGAGAGTGGGTCGCCCTGTCGGAGCCCTCGTTGCGGCGTGAATCACTCATGTGGTCTACCGTTAACCAAAACAGAGAAGGGCACACTCCTAACACACGTCATGATCCATGTGAGCCGTTGATCTCTAAATCGCTTACGTCACATAACCTCTTCAAGAAAACTCCATTCTAACCGGTCATATGCCTTGCTAATATCGGTTTTAACGGCCATGTAGTTGTGAGTAAACGGTTGTCGAGTCTTAAGCACATGAAAGACCTCATGTGCTAACATAATGTTGTCCGTGATGAACCTTCCAGGAATAAATGCTGCTTCACTTTCATGTATGATAGAGGGTAGAACATGTTTCATCTGATTGACAAGTATTTTGGAGATTACTTTGTAGATGACCGTACACAGACTTATTGGTCGGAAGTCTTTCATGGTGTTGGGATAACATAGCTTAGGCACAAGACAAATATTTGCATGATTGAGTTCAAGATCTAAGGAACCCGAGGATAAGAATTCACGCAGCTCTGCGATTAGATAAGGCCTGATAGTATCCCAACAAGACTTGTAGAAAGAGGCAGTGAACCCGTCTGGACCCGGTGCCTTAAAGGATCCAGTAGAAAACAAAGCTGTGTGGATCTTTGCCACTGTCACTTCTTTAGTTAGTTCAGAATTCATTTGATCCGTGACAACAATTTCAATACTTTGAAAGATATCTGGTGATGTATCCTGGATAGAAGAAGTAAACAACTTAGTGAAATAATGTTGAGCTTCCTTACCAATCTCGCTGTTCCCACGGATAAGTTGTCTATTAATAGCACGAAGCGAGGTGATTCTATTCCTTGCTGTTCGGTTCTTTGCGGTGGCATGAAAATATCGGGTATTACGATCACCACAACGTAACCACTGAGTACGACTCTTTTGGTACCAGAAAATTTCCTCCTCTCTGTAAGCACGGGTCAGCTTTGTTTTTGGAGCTCTTTGATCTGTTCAAGAGGTACATGAGGCTGCCTCGTCGCTGTATCAATCTGGGATCGCAAGTCCTTTATGAGCCGATGAGAATTCATTTGTTAGGTGCGTTTCCAAGCAGAGAGCGTGGCCCGACAAGACCGTATCCGTAGCACCAGTCGTGCACCAGTATGATGGTTTTGTCTCCATCCATCACGAACCACATCTTGGAACTCATGCTCTTGACAGAACCGGTGGTCGAACCTGAATTGTCAGCCAATATGCTCAACTATTGCTTTCATTTTATTTATCACAGGACTGTGATCAGACTCCACAATGTCCAAAAATTCAACTTCAGAAAAAGGAAACATTGCCTGCCATTCCTTATTAGCCATAACACGATCCAAGCAGCTTTTGATTGTAAGATCTTGACGTTTCCCAACCCATGAAAACCGATTTCCCACAAAAGCTAAATATGATAATCCACAAATTTGAACCATAGTTTGAAAATCGGCTAAGCTCCACTGTTCTCTTTCTCTACCTCCTTTGGTCTCTAAAGCATTTAAAATTTCATTAAAACGCTGCATAGTATCCATGGACCATTGCGTTGTACTGCTAATCTTTGTAAATGTTCCCATAACAGATGACGTAGTTTCCGAGTTGGATTCCCATAAACAAAGGAGAAATAATAGCAATAAACATCTATATTAATAGTACAATCCATCATACGTGTAGACATAGAGAGAAAGAAAACAAAAATAGTAGAATTCCAAAGTAAAGCAAGACCACCCCCACCACTTACAGCTGAAACACATCTAACATTATCATAACCCACTTGTGCTACTACATCTATGACTACATCATCATGGTTCTTCGTCTCGATCAGAAAGAGTATGTCCGGAGTGAATGTTTTCTTCAACTCCTTGAGGCGTCGAACTATTGGGGACTCTTTCATGCCCCGACGTTTCCCTACCCATGAAAACCGATTTCCCACAGAAGCTAAATCTGATAATCCACAAATTTGAACCATAGTTTGAAAAATCGGCTAAGCTCCACTGTTCTCTTTCTCTACCTCCTTTGGTCTCTAAAGCATTTAAAATTTCATTAAAACGCTGCATAGTATCCATGGACCATTGCGTTGTATTCATTTTGATCATGGTGGCCTTTGGCCCACCTTACCATTATCATCAGATTCAGGATGAGGTTCATCTCCGTCAGGAGAAGTTTGAGAAGTACTAGCACCTGCAGAAGAATTTAGTCATTTACGTACCTCTCTAGCCTCAGAATGAATACGCTTACCCCTAGAAACATACTCCTGATAGTCCTCAACCACTATCAGATGACGCATATATCAATAACTGGTCGGCATAGAATCAACATGGTCATGAGCCTTTCTTTTCTTAGAGGCAGTAGGCAGTGTCGATGGACCTTCCCCATCTGTCTCCTTTGGCTTACCTTGTGGTAATCCGGTGTGCTCTTGTGGTAGTGGTTCCACTGTTGGATGCCCCTCATCATTGCTATCATCATCATCATCATCACTAGGCAGTGGAGGAGGGCCTTGTGGGGAAGCACAATCAGACATATCGTGGCTTAACAGTCCGCAAGTGCCACAGAAATTGCGCAACTTTTCATAGTGAACTACAAAGTAGCAGACTCATCACCAAACTGGAATATTCGTCGGAAGCGCAGAGGTTCCTCGACATTCCAATAGAGCCGAACGCGAGCATAATTGGCCATATTGGCTCCTTCACCATCAAAGTTCGTTTCCATATAATCACCAATTTCCTCCCTGATATGAATCATCATGGCTAAAGTGAGAAATTGGAGAAGAATTCCTCGAACCTAAACCTAGAAGGAGATGTACTTCAGATCAGCATCGGCGAGCACAAGAGTCCAGCGTTCGGTAATGCACATCCAGTCATTAAAAGACCAAGGGCCTCGCCGCAGAACCGAGAGCATCGTCTCTTCTGATTGAAAGACAAACTGTATCTTTTGGCCACCCAAAATCCTTCCCATCGCTTCACCATTCACACCCCATAGACGGAGTAGAGCATATCATAGGATGAAGGGGTTGTTTCCTAGGATTCACCGCCTTGACAGTAAGGCTCAACTGGTTCTGCAACGCTGCTTGCTCTACCAACCGGGTCAAAATCGTCACCATCGCATCAGAGAGCCCCAAGTCGATGTTTTGCATTTGAGATCGTTATTTTAAGTCATGGTGAATAAAATCAGACAAAAGATTCCTTCAAATTGACCGCTAAGGATTTTCACAGCAAACAGAGGCTTAAATAGACTCAAGGAGTGGACGGTTGAAGAGAAATTAACCGCGGGATCGACAGTTGAAGGATGGGTAACCGCCGCCCTGAGATATATGCCAGAAATAACCGCCGATGAACGGCAACTGCACGTCTCTAAAGAGATAGAATCGTTGGCGAGCGTGAGAAACAATCGCCTCTCCAATCGTCTCATAACTTTTTATGATTTTTATATAGATTTGGTTTTTATATGAGGCCAATTATGTAGAAGAAAAAAAAAACAAATAAAAAGAAGTCAAAAGATGATGGAAACAAATCTTTATTGGTCAACTTACTCAAATCTTTTATAAAAGAAACACAATTACTCAATTTGAGTAATATAAACTCAAATGGAATTATGTAAGGGTGTAAATGGTTACCAATAAAAATATTACTGGAATAAATATGGATGAAATAGAATATAGTCGAATAAAGTAAAATAAAAAATTCCGCTCATTTCTCTCATAATAGTAGAGGAACAAAATAAAAATATTTCTTCATATATTCAGGGTGCAAATGGTTGCATAATTAGAGGAGTTTGATGCTTCTCTCAAAATTTACCATTTGAGATGAAAAGTGGTGGAAAACAACTCCACAATTCTGCCAGAAAAAATTGATTTTGTAAAGAAAATATTTTCATTTTGTTACTCTACTATTATAAGAGGAATGAGTGGAATTTTTTTTCCTCTTTCATCTTTATTTCACTAAACTTTATTTCACTCATATATATATTCCACTAATATTTTTGTAAGTAACCATTTACACCTTCATTTTTTTGGTAGAACTGGTGAAATTGTTTTCCACCACTTTTCATCTCCAATGGTAAATTTTAAGAGTAACATCAAATTTCTCCAAATTTTTTCCTCTAGTTATGCAACCATTTGCACTAAGTATTATCTCCATAGCTTTCTCTTTTTAAGAACCTTTTGAATGAACTCAATTATAATTTCTGCCAACTATAACTAATACCACTAGAGCCTATGATGGTTTTGTCTACTCGTAAACTTCAAGCAGATAAGTATTATAATTTTAGTCTCTACTCTTGTTTTAAGAGTACTTAGTGTTTAAAGATGGAACTCGTTAACACAAATCAGAGCCGCAAACACTAGAGGCACAAACAACAAAGCAATATCTCACTCACAAATCCAAACATGAAGTAAACACGGTGATAAACATGAAGCCAAATTGAAATCGTAGAATCCCAATGAGTAAAAACAAGGAATCTTACCTTCTTGTTACTGGGTCTTCCATGAACAGCATACAAAGATGACTTGAGATGGTTACTGGATCTACAAAACCCATGAACAAAAATAGATGGTTACTAGAAATTTAAGAAATCCATAAAATTTTTCAGAAAAGTTAGATCTAAGAGAGTCAATTGTCAAATAAATCATACCTTGTCTTGAGATGGAGAAGAATAAGCTAGAGAGGCTGATAAATTATTGATAAGAGTTCCATAGTGTTAGAGGTGGATTTAACACCCTTCCTAACACACTTGACCCATTCTGAAAGGTCTTAAACGAATCAAAGGTCCGGACGGCCCGGCCAAGACGTCGCGGTCAATCAACAAACGAGGTCCAACAAGGCTCGCGTAGGAACGTACGACCTTTGCATTTAATATAGTACGGGAGCATCGCAGAGTCCCGGTAGACCACGCGGGACGAAGGTACGAACAAATGAGATCACCGTCTGACAGTCATCGATAAAAGCCCGAAGACCCGCCGAAAAGCCTCGGAAAAGATACAAACGGTCTGACACCCGACAATACAGACGCACGGGACGAGCCGCAACACGAATCCCGCCGACCTAGATCACGCCGAGGCCACCCCGTGACTCGAGTGGGACATCTTCAAAAGCCCTTTTTCCTATAAATAGGAAGCCTTATTCAAGAAGAAGGGCATGGTATCTTTGTCGAATTTCACTAGAGAACTCGTTCTAGAGAGAGAAATCATTTTAGAGAAAAGAAAGATACTTTGTAAACCGTTTCATAACATCTCAATAAAAAAGCTACACACATCGTCAAACATACGCTTTACTCTACAAAAGTCTCTGACCCACGAACCGCCAATTTTTCATTAATCAAAGTCACGTCGCCTCTACGCCTCGAACATTTGGCGCCGTCTTTGGGGACATTCAGGAGAACTCTCTATACGCGAAAAGCACTTTGACCATGTCTGACAAGCAGAACGCCGTCCCGCCAAGCGCTCCAAGGATAATCATGGGACCGAATTCGACACCGCCAGTACGACCCTTTACTTCACGGGTCGACGCTTCGAACACCGCAAAAGAAACGCGCTCTGAATCATCGTTATCAGCCCGTAAGAAAACATCCGAGACACCACAGGGGAACGCCGGAGCAACGTGCCCGCTCCCATCCGTGCCGGCACCAGCCTCCCCGACTCAGCAGCAACAACAAACGCCCGAATCAAGGGTCACGGAATTAGGAAGCAACAAACTTCCCGCAAGACCTATCTCGGGAACGACTCCTCCCCAGTCCGCCGACGTCGTAGCTCTCCTATCCGACCTAATCCACAGGGTCGACTCACTGGCACAAACGACCTATGCGCGATTCGAGGCGCTCACCTCATCACCAAGCTTCTATCGAACCGTCGGCGAGCCCCGCTCCACTACGCCCAGAAACACATCGGCGGAAATTCTATCGAACCTACAACGTAATCTCTTCGGGGAAACCTCGTCGAATCCCCTGACGATGAAGGACGCCGAAGCGCCATTATTTCCAACGGAACGTCACCAAGCAACGTCTGAAAGACACCTCAGAGTCAATCTCGGACCCTACAGGGGGGAACCTACCGAGAAGAACGACGAACTCGAACTCATGCGCCAGTACCTGCGTGATATCAACTCTCGAGTACACCAAGCCGTCAGCTCGGCACCCGAGATCGATAGGGTCCTCCGAGAAGCGCAGAACGTCCCGTTCACCGATCGGATCACGCGCTTCCGCATCCCACACCCCGAGACAGTTAGGATCCCAAAGTACGATAGGACAACTGATCCCAGTCATCACCTCACCAGCTTCAGCATTGATATGGGCCGAGCTCATCTCGCTCCAGAAGAGAGAGACGCAGGATATTGCCAATTGTTTATGGAGAACCTCGACGGCGCGGCGCTGAGATGGTTCTCACGACTCAAAGCCAACTCTATCGATACTTTCCACCAACTCTCGACCGCCTTCCTCAAACACTACTCGATGTTCATTCAGCAGAGCCATTCCACCGCCGACCTGTGGGCCATGTCACAAGGGCTTAAAGATAGCCTATGCGACTTCATCGCACGATTAAAAAACCTGGCCTCCCGAATCACGTTATCTGACGAAGCTGCCCCGCCGGCCCTTCGCAATGCCCTTTGATACGAATCCGCTTTCCGCGACGACCTGAAAGTCAACAAACCCCAGAGACTGGAGGACGCCCTCCAGAGAGCCACGCTCTTCATCGAGGTGGAAGAAGAAAAGATAGCCCTCACCAAAAAGCATTCGAGTTGCCGTCCCAAAGAAAAAACGAAGACCGACCCACTCCGAGAGGATCGCAGCGACGACTACGAAGAGCCACGTCAGCATTACGACGCCGAGTACGCCAAGGAACTCAAAGGCAAGAAGACGACAATCAATCACGTCGGGAACGGGTAAACCCAACAGCCAAACTGGCCGAAACAGGGACGAGTGACGGACGTCGACCTCAGCAAATACTGCGCCTTCCACAAAAAGCTGGGTCATTCGACTGAAGAATGCAGGCACTTGAAGGAGTTGTCACTCAAGAAATATAACGAATGAGAAATCTTCATACCACCCCACGAGGAAGTCAAAAAGAAAAACACATGGGTTCGTACGGACCAGAACGAACCTGGGAAACCCCCCCCTCCCCCCCCCAACTAAAGCGCCCCACCTACANCAAGTCCGGCAGATCACCGACGAGCCCCCCAAGCGCGATGGGATTGAGGAGTACCCAGTCGACGCACCGCCCGCTCTCCGAAAGCGCATCAACATGATAATGGGAGGACTCCTCGACTGTAACGATTCGGTTCGATCGATCAAGAAACACCAACGAAAAACGGTGTCCGCAATCAAGTGGACCGGGATCAACGACCCATCCAATTTTATCGACAAAGAAATTACGTTCACCGATCACGACGTGGAAGCAGTCCACCGACCGCACAATGACCCTTTAGTCATCGAACTCCTGATTGCAGACTGCGAGGTCGCCAAAGTAATGATCGACACAGGGAGCTCCGTCGATCTAATCCTTAAAGACACGTTACGAAAGATGGATCTAAAAGATTACACGATCAAGCCGTCAAGAAAGCCACTCACCACCTTCAACGGCGACACCACTATGTCCGAAGTAACAATAAAACTTTCGGTCCACGTGGGAGGTGTGACCAAGCTCACAAGTTCGTCATCATCGACACGCCGACAATATAAAACGTAATCATGGGGACACCATGGATCCACGCAATGCAAGCAATCCCGTCCACTTACCACCAGTGCCTCCAGTTCCCGAGCCCCACAGGAACACGAACCATCCGAGGCGACTGAAGCATGGCAAGAATGTGTTTCATTGCCGAACTCAAACTCCACCGTTCATTCGCCATCTCGGCACCTACTGAACAGTCCGATCAAATTCAAGCATCGGGCCCCCCCTTGGTCGCTGAAACCTCACGAGAGGAGGCCCCGAAGCTCGACAAAGTCCTACAGGTGAATATCGACCCCAGCAGCGTCACACGCTGCGTCGGCATCAGAGCCAACCTCGACACCTCGGTACAAGATGAACTCATCGAATTTCTCAAACAGAACTCGTCAACCTTCGCCTGGACGTCCAAGGACCACGTCAACCACCTGCGCGCTTGCTTCACCACTCTGAACCAGTACAACATGAAGCTGAACCCCACAAAGTGTACCTTCGCGGTCACCTCGGGCGAATTCTTGGGATACATGGTTACACAGCGCGGGATCGAAGCAAACCCAAAACAAATCACAACAATATCTGATCTACCTTCGCCTCGAACTACCTGAGAAGTGCAACGATTGACGAGCCGTATTGCCGCGCTAAACCGATTCATCTCACGGTCTATCAACAAATGCCTGCCTTTCTACCAACTGCTTCGCGGTAACAAACGATTAGAATGGGATGACAAGTGCGAAGAAGCCTTTAAGCAGCTTAAGGAGTACCTCTCAACCGCGCCCATCCTAGCCAAGCCCATCGACCAGGAAACCCTATACCTATACATCGCCATATCGACAGCCGCGGTAAGCGGTGTCCTAGTTCGAGAAGACCGAGGAGAGCAAAAACCAATCTTCTACGTCAGCAAAGCCCTCGACGGTGCCGAAGCACGATATCCGACCCTCGAAAAGCTGGCACTAGCCGTTGCCACCTCGGCGCGAAAGCTGTGACCATACTTTCAATCGCACTCGATAGTCGTCCTCACGAACCAACCACTGCGCACGATCCTACACAGCCCCACCCAATCCGGGCGAATCGCTAAATGGGCGGTCGAACTCAGCGAATACGACATCGAATACAGGACCTGCACAAGCGCTAAGTCCCAAGTTCTCGCAGACTTCCTGATTGAATTACCCCCCGAACTGACGAACGACGTGTCCGAGGCCACGACCTAGACAGTATACGCCGACGGCTCCTCCAGCCAGCACGGCTCTGGAGTGGGCGTCAAACTGGAATCGCCAACGCACAAAATCCTTGAATAGTCGTTCCGTCTAGCCTTTCGCGCCTCGAACAACGAGGCGGAATACGAAGCCTTGATCGCCGGAATGCGCCTCGCCAAAGAATTGGGTGCCAAGAACCTCGATGCATTTTGCGACTCTCAACTCGTCGCAAACCAGTACAACGGAGAGTTCGATGTCAAAAACGAATGGATGGACGCTTACCTCAATGTCATCAAAGACCTCGCCAAACGCTTCGAGTCATTCACTCTAACCAAAATACCCCAAAGCGAGAATGCCTCCGCCGACGCTCTAGCCGCACTGGACTCCACCTCAGACCCAACCATAAGAAGAACCATACCGGTTGAATGCATCGAGCAACCAAGCATCGACCTCCCCAAGGGCATATGCGCCACCCAAATCGACGATACAAACGGCGACGCCCCCCCTGACAAAATGTAGCGACAACCCGATGACCCCGACACTCAACCCGAAACCCAGGATTGGCGCACCGAAGTCAAAGACTACATCGCCAACGGGGCGCTACCCAACGACAAATGGGAGGCTCGCTAGCTACAAAAAAGCAGCCCGTTACACGATAATCGATGACAATCTATATCGATGGAGTGCCACGGGAACATTGCTGCATTGGATCAACGAAGACGATACAGTGCGAGTGATGCACGAAGCGCACGAAGGTGCATGAGGCAACCATTCCGGGGGACGAGCACTGACCCTTCAGATCAAGAATCACGGCTTCTACTGGCCAACCCTCATGAAGGATTGCGAAGATTTTGCACAAAAATGCGAGAAGTGCCAGCGACACGGAGACACGATACACGTCCCCATCGAGCTGCTCGCGACGTCCACAGCGCCATACCCTTTCATGCGATGGGCTATGGACATCGTTGGCCCCCTACCAGCCTCCAACCAACGAAAATTCATGCTCATTGTCACAAACTACTTCACAAAATGGGTTGAGGCCGAGGCGTACGCCAAAATCGAAGCCCTCGACGTTCAGAATTTTGTGGAAATTCATCATCTGTCGCCACGGGCTCCCCTACGAGATAGTCACCGACAACGGTTCGCAGTTCACATCTGAGCGGTTCGAAGGTTTCTGCGCCCGTTGACGAATTAGACTCAGCAAATCCACGCCCCGGTACCCGCAAGGCAACGGGCAGACAGAGGCAACGAACAAACAGATCCATGACGGAATCAAGAAAAGGCTCAAGGACAAAAAGGGAGTCTGGGCCGACGAACTCGACGGGGTCTTATGGTCGCATCGCACAAGCCCCAGGAGCGCTACCGACCGCACCCCTTTCTCTTTGGCCTACGGCATGGAAGCGATGTCCCCAGCCGAAGTCAATGTCTCAGGTCTACGACGCGTCCTGCTGACCCAACATCCCGACGTTAACGACCAAATGATACTCGATCAACTCGACCTCGCTGAAGAGCTCCGAGATCAAGACGTCTTACGCATGCAGAACTATCAACACCAAGCCGCCCGCTACTACAATAGGAAGGTCAAAGGCTGCCAATTCGAAGAAGGCGATCTCGTCCTAGGAAAAGTGTACGAGAACAACGTTGAAAAACCTATCTCCAAGGTCGGTGCTAACTGGGAAGGTCCCTACCTAGTCTTGAAGACAGTCCGCCCAGGCGTTTACGAACTGACACAAATGAACGGTGACGCGATACCACGCTCCTGGAACTCAATGAACCTAAAGCGATTCTATCACTAAGTAAACCAAAATCTATCACCCCGACCACTACATACCTTTGTAAAATCGAACTACGACTAGCTTGATCCTTACAACGTACGTAGGCAGCCTTTCACGAGGCACAACTATATATCTATAAAAAATATATTTCACCAACACAAAGTGCCGAAAACACTAACGGCCCCCGAGGCAAACGTCCACGAAGTCAGACCAAACACATCGGTCTCATCCAAAATAAGTCGGGCCCACCCCGCATAACGTATTCCCCGCGAATGCAGTGGACTGATCACCTACAACACTATCAAGCCGAGCCCGCCTCGCACACAACATTTCCTAAACATCAGGAAATCAACTAAAAGCCCACGAAGCGATCCAACACATCGTCAAAAAAATAAATAATAAATAACGTATACGAAGCCACGACCTCGCATACTCAAATCAAAAGTCACGAGAGAGCAGATATCACAAGTATTCTGGAACCTCGCCAAATTTGCGAACCGCAAACTCATCGGGGTACTACACTATCAAAATATAAGGATGACACCAAAAAAAGACGAAGACAAGCAGTAGAAGAAACAATGATCATTTCAAGGATGAAAGGTTCGGTACAACAACGAGGCGATACACATCAACCTCAAAACGAAAGCAATAAAAAGTACAAGATAAAACATGAGTAAATTCAAAAGACAAAAGCAAAAAAGATAAAAGGCCTCGACAATCAAGCCTCCATAGCATCATCCGAGGCACATCTTCACGAGACTGTGGAGCTTCGACAAGAGGCAACCCCGCGCTAGGAGCAGGCTCGGATAGCGAGGCAGAAGGAAAAGCCCTAAGCTCCCCTTCTGGAGGCCCTGACGACATCCCCTCCTCGCGAAGAGTCAGATCGGATACATACAGCTTGGTCAACACCTGCGCATTCAGCCACGCATCAGTGTCCTTCTTCTCATCCTTAGACTCCTCCACAAAGTCCTCCGGAAGAGCCAACTTGTACTCCCCAGCAAGGATATCGAACGCTTCCAGCAAACCCTTAAGCCGGTTCGCTACGAGATACTTCTCCTTGATCCGCCTCTGATCCTCGATAAACTGCCTCACCTTCTGCAGACGACCCTCACAATCTGCCCAGAGTTGCTCCCGACGAAGCCTCTCCGCCTGCACCCGTCCTTCAGCCTATTTCACAGCCTTCTCGATCTTAGTCTCCATGTGATCCTCGAGGTTCGATTTCTACTCTGCAAGCTCCCGAATACGCTCATTCAGGGTTGACATCTTTGTTGCGGCCACATCTTCCACATCGACTAACCTCCGCACCTCCAAGGTCAGCTCGATTATTCTCTTGTCCTTCTCGATGAACCCGAGCTGCATGTTCGCCGCCTCGACCGCATTCTCCTTCGTCAGTCTCTTAATGTCCTCGTTGTGCCTCGCGACAGACTTCTTAAGCTTTTTCATCTTCTTGTCATACTTGTTGATGAGGTTGGTGGAATGGAAGGCCAGCTAGAAATAACACAAAGTCAGAAAAAGCAACAAAGGAAACCAAGAAAGAAAAGGTGAGAACGCTGTACGTCCTGAGTTTTGCGGGATAGCTTGCGGAACTCGTTCGCGTATTCTAGCTCCCGGACCAGAGGGAGGTCGACTCCAGACGAGGCAACGGCCCGATGCAACTCCCCGCATGCATTCGAGTCAGTGATAAAAGGGACATGACCCGTGTACCTGGAGTTGAAGCCCGTCTGGTTGGATGCATCAATCTCGTAAGAGATCACAGGAGGTACCTCGGCAGGTTGGCCGCTTTCCTGACCAACCCCGTGGCTAGTCTCGACACCAGCATGAATCTCGTTAGACACGGCGAGGACCACGTCCTTACCAACACCTTCAGCATCCTTCTCAACCCCACGAGATTCAGGAGAAGAGTCGCCCCGTTCAGATAGCAAGGTAGGAGCGAGCTGAGAGGGAGAAGAATGGGAAACAATGTGGCGAGGTTCCAAAGGAAGAGGCATAGTCGAATCACCAACACCCTGTGGCGAAACGACCTCCCGCTCTTCGACCCGACGACGCTTTCTCTCCAAAATAGGAAGGTCATCCTCGTTGGAAGCGGGGGTCCTCTCCATAGTTTCGCGTACCTCGCCAGTCTCGGTAATGAGAGGAAGCCCGAGAGCAGGCTCCAAGATCGGGGTCTGCTTAGCCAGCGTAACCTGCTTCGAAGAGCTCACGTCTTGCGGAGCCCTCTTCTTCCTTTTTGTTCCCTTCGCGAATAGGGTCGGGAAGTCATCATCAATTTGTCCCATATCAGAAGTGGGCTCGTAAGCAATCTGCTGACCAATGCTCGGAGCTAGGCGCCAGGTAGCTGTTGACATAAAAAGGAAAAAGTAAGAAGGAGCCACGGATGAGGAAAAGGAAAACATTCATGAATCGAGACGCTTACGCTTCGCGAACTTAGCAAGGTTCGCCTGAATTCCCTTTAGGATGACAGGCCACAGAGTGAATTTCCTCTTCTTGAGCTCTTCTATAAAGGCGAAGTACTTCTGCGGGATAGGATTCACCGGAAGCGGACGATCTGCAAACAAAAGAGAGGTATTAGGCGAGATACGATGTTTCTCCTGTTGCGCTATTCCAAGCTAAGACAATTACCAAAACTAACGCTCCATCCCCTCATGTACTCTCGATCGGGGTCGAGAACTGACGCTTCATTGATCCGGACAAAGAAATACTTAGCTCACCACCTGTCAATCCTGGTATTGTAACCTTAGATCAACTTGCACCCGAGCTTAATCTGACATAAAACATCCCGCGGAGAGAACGGCTCGGGCTAATCTGAGTTATCTCCTCGAACATCTCCAACGTCATCTCGAAATATAATTCCGAAGCCATCGGGATCTCAAACACCAGGTTTCGGACCGACGGAGAAGTAAGCTGCGTAAACCCTATACCCCTCGCCTCGCAGTAGGCTATGAGCAAGGGGGAGATGGAACCAGAGCCCCGCATCGGCGAAAAAGGACTCATAAAGGCATAGAAAGCCCTTAGGAGGATTCCAGGGTCGCTACTTAGGTCCCGGCTCCCGCAACTCTAAGCCAGAACTCCGACCATGAACGATGCCCCTGAGCGATCCCGAATCAGACTTGCTTGGTAAGATTCTATTCACCTTACGGGGCTTCTTAGGTTTTTTCGAAGCCTCAACAGGCTCGAGACCCTTGTCTTTAGAATTTTTATGGGCCTTGTCCTTGGACTTCCCCTTATCATGGGAAGCACCAAGTGTCAGCTGACGCTCCAGAAATTGGGCCCCAGTCTGTTCTCCAGACCCTGGCACGAGGTTCAAAACAGCGCGAGGCAGCGAGGAGGACACCTCGCCAGAACCAAGACGCTTCGCAAGTTCATCCAGAAGGACTTGTTCCTCGGTATCCCAAGAAGAAACGCCTCGGGTCGGAGACCGAACGCTTCCCCCAAGAGAAGGACTGACGGAGCGCTAACTATACTCGGACCCATGCAAACTGTAGGACTCAGAAGACCCAACCAATATGCACTCTGACATTGTAAAAGATGGCGAGAAAAGATCTAGCAAAAGAAAACAGCAAAGAACTAGAGGAGTTCTTGAGCAGTTCGGAGAAATCTACAGCAGAGGACTAAGAACGTGATCTAAAAATGCAAAAAAGGAGGAGAGAGAACAAAGAGAAATAAGTTACCTTCGATTGCCGAAAAACTGAAGAAATGGCGAGACGAGGTCCTTATTTATAGGAAAAGATAGAGAAGATGGAAAGGACGTTTTCATCATTAACCTTAGGCACGTCCCTTCGCGTCCCCAGATGTAGGCCTCACACGTGGCAAACAGGAATTGAGGACACGTCGTCGAAACTCTGCATGCTTCTAGGACACGCCGTCGAAACTCTGCATGCTTCTAGGACACGCCAAGGCGGTTCGTAATGTCATCATTACTCTAAAGACTTTTCAGAATGTACCCGGTACGCTTCGAAGATTCGTTCACTCCGCGAAAATGCCTCGTCAACGAACCGGGGGGGGGGGGNTAGAGGTGGGTTTAGCACCCCTCCTAACACACCTGTCCCATTCTGAAAAGCCTTAAACTAGGAGGCCCGAAAATGAATCAAAGGCATGGACGCCCCGTCCACGACGTCGCGGCCCATCAACAAACGAGGCCCAACAAGGCTCGCGTACGAACGTACGACCTTTGCATTTAATATAGTACGGGAGCATCGCAGAGTTCCGGTAGACCACGCGGGACGAAGGTATGAACAAATGAGATCACCGTCTTACAGTCATCGATAAAAGCCTGAAGACCTGCCGAAAAGCCTCGGAAAAGATACAAATGGTCTGACACCCGACAATATGGACGAACGGGCCGGGCCGCAGCACGAATCCCGCCGACCTAGATCACGCCGAGGCCACCCCGTGACTCGAGAGGGACATCTTCAAAAGCCCTCTTTCCTATAAATAGGAAGCCTTATTCAAGAAGAAGGGCATGGTATCTTTGTCGAATTTCACTAGAGAACTTGTTCTAGAGAGAGAAATCATTTTAGAGAAAGAAAGATACTTTGTAAACCGTTTCATAACATGTCAATAAAAAAGCTACACACATCGTCAAACATACGCTTTACTCTACGAAAGTCTCTCACCCACGAACTGCCAATATTTCATTAATCAAAGTCACGTCGCCTCTACGTCTCGAACACATAGTCTTTGGAGAATGAAGAGAAGTGAGGACTTAGAGAAACATAGTCTCGTTACAAGAAAAACGAGAAATGAATTCCCCACCCCCCCCCCTAATGATTATTGGACAACCATGTTCAAATGTGTTCGGCCCATTTATAAGTGGGAAAAATGGGTTTGGTCCATTTAGATCATTTTAATTTTGGACTTAACCATAACCGGTCCATATAATTTGGACTTGGACAGTCCATGGCTTTCATAACCATTTGACATCCTTATGCGGGATCTCGTTTGTAAGAACCGTCGCCGTAAGCTTTTGCTGTAGATATTTGAGACTTTGGCTGAACTTTTTTGACTTCAGAAAACGTGATTGTTACCTTTAATAATAATACTAGGTGGTGTCTGCGAATTCGCGAATGTAAGTAGGATGGACAAAATACTGGAATCCGAAGAATCGAAACAAATTTGATCCAAAAAGTGATACGGAATCTAAAATCGAAATCGACAAAATATTTATATGGATGCAAAACTTTAATAGACGAAAAACCGAAATTGATCTTGGCACGATTCAAAATATTTTGAGTATCCAAAAATATCTAACTTAGAATTAAATATATGACTTATTTTAGTTATATTTCTAAAATATTTAAAATACCCGAAAATAGTCGAATTATCCCAAAATTTAGACTGTTGAGGTTTTTTTAGATATGTTTACATTTCTCTACATAATGGGTATCAAAACCTGCAATAAAAGAACCGAATAAAACTTAAATATCAAGCCCCAAAAACTCGTAACCCGAATTAACCCGACTGAATTCGAATTGATACTTGAATGCTCGTTCGAACACTCACCCTTAGATAAAAATATTATATAAATTATTTAACTATATTGTGATATTTTTATGTTTACTAATCATAGTAAAATATATAACATTTCTTATATATTTTCATTTATAATAATTGAAATTTGATTTTATTGTTATATATTTTCTAATGTATTAAATTAAAAATGAAAAACTGTTCAGTTGCTTGGTTAGTAATTACTCAATATCGAAAATATTTCCTAATTGAAAAAACCATTGTAAAGTCTCCATCAAGTAAACAAATTATTTTTAAAATATTGAATGTAAAGATTTGTTATTTTACTCAGTTTCTTCTCAAATTATTTGTACATCAATTGTCTTGTAAATCAAGTTAAAAACTTGATTTTGAACATCAAACATTTAATACACAAGCAATAAAAATCAATACTAACATGCACAAAATTAAAAATTTCTATAGAAATATCGATAATTTAATGTAGAGCATGTAAGATTGAACTGCGTGTAAATATGGTGATATGTATGTTTTTGAGTACTATTTTACTTTCCATGTAAGAATCAATATGAACTAATGTATGCCTAAAAAATTGTATACAATATATAATAAATCTAAAAAAAAGTCGATATAAATTAATATATCTACAGTTTTTAATATGAAAATTTTTATTAATATTAAAAAGGAATAATTTTTCCGTTAAATCTATATATTTTTCTATAATCTTTTTATTATTGTAAATTGAAAATCCCATGATTTTATTTATTTGTAACATTAAATGTTTAATATTTTATTATCTATAATTTTAAAAACTGATATAAGATGTTTTTGATTCAAAATATTTTATAAATCAAAATGCATACTATATATATA
>OVAN01006452.1:0-21290 GCA_900406275.1 Anastatica hierochuntica
TGATCGAAGGAGCCTATAGCACAAAGAAAACAGAGTACGTAATAACTTATACTAATAACACAGAGAGATCGAGAGCTTGAGAGAGAGAGAGAGAGAGAGAGAGAGAGAGAGAGAGACGAAAAGAGAGAGAGAGACTGGCCTTTCTCTGTCCCCGGAAAAGCAACCTTCGGTGAGAAAACAGATCGAAAGATCGAAGTGTTTATTGTGATGAAGAACTTGTTCTTCAGAGACTTGTGGCTATGAAGAAGAAGAACGAAGATAGAGTTTGCGTATTTTGATTATTATTTTTTTGATCGCAGGTTTTTTTGTCGCGACGCTGAAATTTTTAGCGACCATAATTTCAGAACGCGGATCGCTAGCGTTTAGTCGCAGCAATTTGTCGCGGAACCAGCAACAAGCAAATGAACAACATTTGGTCGCAGACGCTGGTCGCTGGTCGCCGCGACCTCGAAACGAACATGACTTTAGTGTATAAAACTTTCAAAAATAAAAAAAAATATAAAACATTTTATTCTAGTAATTGAAACCATATTTATTGATTAACATTAATCAACCAACTTAATTGTTCTACCGACTAAGCTATCCAATACTTGTGTTTTAGTTGAATTATATTTTCGATAAACTTTCTTTCTTTTGTCGTTTGTGCGCCACAATAGGACTTGGTCCATTAGCCCGTTTAATACTATAAAAAGGAATTGTGTTTAGATCGATGACTAATAAAACACATTTTTACATTTTATATATGTAAAAAAATAAAAGTAATTAAAATTATTTCATTAACTTTTTAGCATGCTGTAATAGTAAATTCGAGACCAAAAAGTATATGTTTTTACTAAGAATTTTGGTATTAATTATATATGAAATTCGTCCTTGTCAGCTTATTTTTAAAACATTAAAAGTTAGCAATTTTTTTGACAAAAATAAAAGTTAGCCATTTTAACTTCGTCCCCAAGCCAAACCTTTAATTTCTCGAATGTACGGTACGCTCCACCGCATGACAATTACCTATTTTACCCTTTTAACCATCGCTCTGTTAAAAAAGTTTACGTATTTGGTTAGTTTCAATTACAAAACCAATATAAACTAAGTCTCCGTCTACATTCATTTTTTTCCGTTTTGATCTTCGGTTAGTTACAGCTTTTCTAAAACGAGAACAAATGGTAAATATCGTTAAGTGTAAAAGGGTATAATTGTCATTTAGGAATTATTATATTTACCCCTCTCACCTTCGTTTCATCTTCGTTTTCGCCTATCTTCCTGGATTTTTCTCTCTTTGACGAGAGAACCTTCAAGCTCTCTCTCTTCTCTCTCTCATCGGTATATAATTCACACAAGACTCGTGAAAGAGGACGATACGCGTTTTCTTTTGATATTTGGTCAATTTCAATTTTCTTGATTTTTGACGTTGTTGTTGAGTACCGAGAGAGATGGGGATGGATTTGAGAGTTGTTCCGGCGGAGGAATCCTGGAACCGAGGGAGAGATTCTAGCCACGACGGTGAACGTGACTTGGGTCTAATGGTTACGGATTTTCTCGAAACGGGCGGTGGTGGAAGCGGTGGCGCCGGTGGTGATTCCTGGTGCAGCAGCGACAGCGATTCTGGCTTTCCCGACCCTTCTTCCCTTTCCGATAAGATTCAGGTTCCATTACACGACTTTGATCATCTGAAGTTTCGCTGAAATTTCTATTCGTGTATGAATCTTCGGATTCAATTTGCTTTGATGATAGCGTTGGGAACAATGATGATTCAACAAAGTTTAGTATCGATATGCATTTAGAGAGATGATTGTGTGTAGTTTTTGGTTTCTTGATCTCTAAAAACACAATCCAATTGTGTAATTTACTCTTGTCACTCGGAATTAAGAAGTGTTTCTTGAGATTACCATTTGGATTTGCTATAGAATGATAGCTTCTCTGTATGTAGAGACTAATATTGTTGTAAAGAAGCATACTTTTATATCACATTCCGAAAACTGAAACCAAGTTTTTTTGGTTTCATGGCCAATATGAGCTTTAAGCTGTGTCTTCTTCTGCTGCTTATTAGTTTCTTATTTGCGGATTCGCGATAGAACTATTTCCGAGATAGTTATGGATTTGGTAGAATGGAGTTGTTTCTCTGTGTAGAGTTGCTTTAAATATGTTGTTTGTGTGTTTTTCGGTTTCTACAGAAGGTTGAGAGAGCATTTGAATAAGTATGATATGTTTGTACCTGCAGTTTCTCAAGTACACTATGCCTCAGCACGTAACGGAGGTTCTCTCTGTGGTTCGTAGCTTGATGCTTACTATCAAGGAGAAAGATCTTCACTCTGTTAAATCTGGAACATGTAACGCCAGTTGCATCAGGTTTTATCTCGCAAAGCTTTTAAGGCTTTCCGGATATAATGCTGCTGTTTGTTCAGCAAGATGGCAAGGCGGTGGCAAAGTGCCCGGTGGTAGGTTTTTTTTGCTTTCTTATAAATTCCGCATTTTTTCTGGTCATAGCAGTATGATTCTTAAAATTGATATACGTTTTTTTTTGTTTTCATGCATTCGCAGGAGACAATGAATACATAGATATCATATTGAGTGACACGGATGCTGGCCATGACAACCGTTTGATTGTTGACATTGATTTCAGAAGTCACTTTGAAATCGCTCGAGCAGTGGATTCATACCAACATATAATGGAATCACTCCCGGTGGTCTATGTAGGCACCGTGTCAAGACTAAACAAGTTCCTCCAAGTAATGGTCGATGCAGCCAAATTCTCGTTAAAGCAGAATTCGATGCCTTTGCCTCCATGGAGATCATTGAACTACCTGCGATCCAAATGGCTTTCGCCTCACAAAAGACATATCGGACCAATCAGACAAGAAGGTGGTCCTGGAATGTTCTCCCCGGAAATTCACAGACAGTGTGCTGAGAATTTAAAGAGGCTTCAGTATGCTCTCCAAGCCGAACAAGAGTCCGAGAGATCCAGGAAGAAGAAGAGCAGTTTAAGCTGCGGGATCAAACCCGAAAGGATGAGAGTTCAAGGGGCTCGTTCTCCCTAAAAGAGATTTGTACAGATGTGTTTTTTGGAGGGCATCAAGAGGCCAAAAGAATTTTGATCTGTTGAGTTTTTTCTGAGTGTTAACATTTTTTGCGGCTTGAGTCTTTTTAATATTGGTTCTTTTTTTGGGGGTTAAAATACTAGCCATGGTTAGGCTTGTACGATAAAAGAAATAAATATACGAAGTAATAATAAGTCAGATTCTATAATGTTTTCTTTTAAATATTACGCTCAATATGATATGGTTTTGCTTTGACTTTCTTATACTCTATGCTGTATTTACGATCATATTTTATTTACGATCATATTTTATTTCAAATTAGAAGTTTGCTATCAAATCAGCCATTATAACATCTACTTTTCAAGGGAAGATCGAGTCGAGTTGCTGCTTGTGCTTCAAATGTGCCATGACCTCGTTCGCACGATTTCGCGAATCATTTTCGATGAATGGTTACTTTAGTACAAGTCATTTTAACAGGTGAAATTTTTTTTAAAATTGACTGAAAATATAACTGCACTTTAATGACATAGATAAACAAATCAATATTTTTGAATGGACTACTATTTCTTCACAAAACAGAGTATCACATAATCAATATTTAATTGTTCGGTCCTTAACATAGACAAGGAAGACCATTTATTCAAAGCGCAAAAAGTAAAGAATGAATAAACTCACCTTTAGAGGCAGAAGCATCAATATTGAAAGAGACAACTTATCATATGAACACCCTTGGAATAGAACATACCAACTATTGTGGCGATAACCAAATCAGGAAGGAACACTGGTACATTACAAGGGATCTCAACATACTTGGGAGACATTCTCTTGCTAATCAGTTTTGTCAAACAAACGAGAATCAACTCTCAAAGCTATGTAATCAAATAGTTGTAATATACCTTTCTTTTTTTAATAAAATTCTTGGTTGACAAAAATCAATTCACAAAGTTTGAGTAAATTGATTTTTTTTTCTCGTACCGAAATATTTCAATTCAGTTTCAGTTCTTTCGATTCTCAAAAATTAAAATCATTTAGATATGTCTGAAATCCAATTTTGATTCAGATTTTTTCCTGATATTTTCATCCGAGTTTTGGGTCTCGATTAATTTAGGGAGATTTTTTTTTTAACGTCTTCATTTGAATTAAGCATTCGTTTGATCCTCGTACAAGATATCCTCAAGACCAGATGGAATGTAATTAAAATACAATGAGGTGACTCGACGAAGAGGTTTCTTTGCAATTCTATCAGCTGCTTTATTCGAACTTCTTGAAATCTAGTTGAAAGTGGTTTCGTGAAAACGTTCGCGCCAAAGCTCAACTTCTTGTATCAAATTTGGAGTCTGAAATGTGCTTGGTTCTTTTGGATAATGTTCATCAGTGTGCTATTATCCCCTTCAAAAATACATTGTCGATATCCACGGGCCCAAACTTCTCGCATGGAAATTAATAAAGCATGAAGTTCCAACTCCAGAGATGTTTCTGAAGGCTTACTGAGTGCTACTCCCGCACAAAGAAGTGTTCCTTGATCATCACGTACTATCCAACCTGCTTTTGTGTTTTCACGATGATCCGTAGAGCCATCAAAGTTACATTTCACAAATTGCAGAGGTGGCTTTTTCCATTGGGATATGGTCGTGGTTGATGCTGATATATGGGTCCTTGAGTTCTTGTAATGTGGAATGACTTTTGTAGCCATGTCTTGAGCATTCCTCAAGTCTTTATACCACGGGTGTCCCTGTTGCTGATAAACTAACCTATTCCGACTCTTCCATAGTTGCCACAGAATCCAAAACGGTAGTTGTTGCTGGAAAGAAGAGAAATTGTTGTTTTTATGTACATCTAGAAGAAGATTCAACTTACCATCAAAAGTTATTGATGTAGACTGTAACTGTGGGAGTCCTATAGTTGAAGCTCGCCAAACATGCTGAGCATGTGGGCACTCAAAAAACAGGTGATTCATATCTTCAATGTTGTTACAACATCGTCGGCAGGTACCATCGGTCGTGATTCCGCGATATATCAAGCATTCTCCAATAGGTAGGGCTTTAGACAAGCATCGCCACAAGAAATATTTTATTTTCGGGGTGATTCGCATCTTCCAAACTGCTATTTTGGTGTTAGTGTTACCCGGAGGTGGATGAAGATGATTAGATGAAGTCGTCAAGTTGTTAGCCACCCAGTACCCTGATTTGACGGTATAGAGATCATTTTTAGTGTAGTGCCACCCGATGAGATCCTGTCTTTGCCGAGTACACAGATAGAGAGATGATATATGATGAGTATCCTCTTGGGTAAAGTGTGCTTGTAGCTTAGCTATATCCCAAACCCCGCTTTCGTTAAACAACTCCGAGACTTTTGATATGGACGAAATTGGGCCTACAATTTGTCGTGGAGGCCATGGTGGAGAACTGGGTATCCATGGGTCAAACCCGATTTTCGTGTTGTTTCCATCACCAATAACCACCCTAAGACCTTTAGTCAATAAAGCTCGCCCTTCCAACATGGATCGCCAGATGAAGGACGGTTTCCTGCCCACTGTAGCAGTCATTAAAGTAGAAGTTGGATAATACCTGCCTTGCAAAACCCGTGCAGCCATGCTAGAGGGGTTGTGAATGAGATGCCACACTTGTTTGGCCAGAAGAGCTAAGTTGAAATTTTCTATATCACGGAAGCCGAGGCCTCCCTCTCTCTTTGAGAAGCTCATTCGCTTCCATGAATAGCAATGCATGGACCTTCTTCCATGTCCTTTACTCCACCAAAATTTTGAAATAACACTCTCGATTTCTTCACATATTCCAACGGGGAGCTTGAAACAATTCATGGTATAAATAGGAAGTGCTAACGCTATTGTCTTTAGCATGACTTCCTTGCCTGCTTCTGACAAAAAGCGGTTAGACCAACTCATCGTTCTCTGTTGTACTTTCTCAACAACATACCGAAAGATCTCTTTCTTCTGTCGACCAATTTGTTCAGGTAATCCCAAATAACTGCTATGACCTCCTTCATTGTGAATATTTAAGACCCGACGAAGATTACCTTTGACGTGATCCCGCGCCCGTGAGCCAAAAGTTATTGATGATTTATTCAGGTTAACAACTTGACAAAATAATTTCTCATAATTCGCCAAGACTCGTTGAATCGTTCTTGCTGACCGCGGATGAGCAGGACAAAAGAACAACGAGTCATCTGCGAAAAATAAATTATGAATGGTTGGTCCCGTAGAGCTGAGCCTTATACCTTTAATCTGCTTTTGAGCAGTTGCTTGATGAAATAAATGAGTGAGCACTTCAGCACATAAGATGAAGAGATAAGGTGAAAGGGGATCGCCTTGTCGAATACCGCGAGTCGGGGTAAGGAAACCTTAAGGAGAGCCATTAATGAGAACGGAGAATGAGACTGATTTCACACAAAGCATTATCCATGAAATCCATTTCCTATCAAAGCTCATAGCCGCCATCGTATCCCGTAAGAAATACCGCTCAACCCTATCATATGCCTTAGATATATCCGTCTTTACTGCCATATACGACTTAGCCCATCGTTTCCGAGACTTGAGTGAGTGAAAAGTTTCATGAGCCACAATGACATTATCCACACTTTGTCTTCCAGGGATGAAAGTTTCTTGATTTTCAGATATTATGGATGGGAGATGACATTTGAGGCGGTTCACAAGGATTTTAGAGATGATCTTATACGACACATTACATAAGGCAATGGGTCGGAAGTCCGCCATGGTTTTAAGAATATCAATTTTAGGGAGGAGAAATAAGTTTGTGTGGTTTAGGTTTCCCATTTCCCCATGATCAAAAAAATTCATAACGGTTCGAGTTACATCCTCCTTAACTGTAGGCCAAAATTGTTGGAAAAACGCACTTGTATACCCGTCCGGGCCTGGAGCACGTGTGTTACCAATTTGGAAGACTGCCTGATGAATCTCTTCTTCCGATACCGGTTTCGTGAGATCATCATTCATGGATGCAATTACTTTGGTTGGAAAATCAGCAAAGACATTACTTGTGAGACTTGTGTATGACGGTTGATTTACTGAGCTAAAAAGGAGGGAAAAATAAGAACAAGCAGCTTGTCCGACTGCATCATCTCCTCGATAGATCTGACCTTGGTGATCCTCAATTACCAGTATACGGTTCCTTGCTAACCGGGATTTAGCAGATGCGAAGAAAAATTTTGTGTTACGATCCCTTGAGCTAACCAAGTGTTTCTACTTTTCAGTTTCCAGAAATGTTCTTCATCCTGGTATGCTCTGTGAAGGTCGTTCTTAATATCTGCAATGATTTCTATAGTTGCACCCTCCGAATATGCGCGATCTAGATTTTTTTCAGGGTGGCTATTTGAATAACAACGTTAGAGGTGTTATCTCTGCGCCATTTTGAGATAGTTGTACGAAGCCGACTCAATTTATCCGTTAGCGGAATTTGGTAGGCAGAAGAAGCCCAACTTTCAGCGACCATAGTCTTGAAATCTTCTCTTTCCGCCAACTTTGGATTGTAGGCAAATCTACCATGTCGTGTTTCTACTTCTTTTGAGGTAGCGATCACCAGTGGGCGATGATCAGATCCTTCAAAAGGTAAAAATTCTACAAAGACGGAGGGATGCAATGCCAGCCATTGTGAGTTCGCCATAGCCCTATCTAGACAGTACCAAACCGTGTGATTACGTCTTTTACCCGTCCATGAGAACTTGTTGCCTACGCTTCTCAAGTCACGAAAACCAAAAGTAGAGACCATACAACGGAAATTCGTGAAGCTATTCTCGGCTCTCCGAGGCCCACCTTTCTTTTCATCGTTTGACATAATTTCATTGAAGTCACCCGTAATAAGCCCTGGATTCTTTCTACTAGTAGATATGCGTTCAAGTCTTTCCCAAAGAATATGTCTCATTTTGGGTTCCGGAAATCCGTAAACAAAAGACAAATAGAAAGAAACTTCATTAAATTGAACATAACAATCTACAAGGTTTTTATTGAAAAAACAAAAGGATAAAGAAACGGAATTCTTAAAAAAGATAGCTATACCGCCACTAAGACCTATTGGAGGTACCGTAAACACGGAATCATATCCTATTTCACAACATAAGTCACTAATATAATCATCTTGTTGCTTGGTTTCAAGGAGGCAAATGATGTCCGGGAGATACTTCTTCCGTCTCTCCTTAAGGCGTCGAACTGTCAAGTCAATGTCAAGACTTTGACAGTTCCAAACGGTTGTATTCATGGGGCCGTTGGTGGTTTAGAGCCCACCGCGCCTCCACCGAATTCACGATTACCACCACTGCCTTCGCCACGCTCACGAGAATGTGCTTTCCTTTTTTTCAGCTTGAATGATCCCTTCAACAAATTTCCTTTTGAGCTTTGCTCGTGCCTCATCTCCTTCGGTCTCCGCATAAGTCGCATAGAGATGCATCTCCTCATTAAAGTGTTCCACATCCGTACACGTGTTCAACGGAGAGATAACACCTGTATCAACAGAATCAAGTGCCAAGTTTGGGTTATTACCATCAGCAATGTCGTGGTCAGAGGGTATATTTGTTGGCTCAGCCTCATCATCATAACTAATGACAACAACTTCAGTCGATTCATGTGGTAAGTCATGTTCTGGAATGACAAATCGATCGAGTGGCACATCATCTTCCATCTCCATCTCATCATCCACCATATGATCTAGCGGGTGCAATGGACGGTGCCTATTCTCAGCCGGGTTTTGAGCATCACCATTAGGCATTTCCTCAGGTTCCGCTTGCTCCATTTCTCGAATTCTGACGCCACGATTCCCCTGTCCCGGTGGTGGAGGCTCTGGCTCGCCATCACCATCACTGAGATCGGAGTCCTCTCCATCATTCTGCACTAAACATCAACCCGAATCATGGGTAATGAGCCCGCAAATGTCACAGAAACCGCGGAGGCGTTCGTAGTGAAAGATGAGCAGGGTGTTCACGCCTTGAACAAACTGGAAATGGCGTCGAAATCGGAGAGGGAGATTGATGTCCCAATTGATCTGGACACGAACATACTCAACGCGCACCGCCGCCGTTGATTCGTAGTCAACATTCATGAGTGGCCCGAGAGCTCTGCTGACGTGCGCAATAACTTCCTGATTCATGAACTGGTATGGAATACCACGGATTTGAATCCAAAATCTAATAAAGTTCATCATTAGCGGATTCATTAGTGGAGTCCATCGTTTGAGTATGAGCATCCGCTCCGCGTACGCCCAAGGCTCACGGTGGAGGACATAGAGCATCAACTCCTCCGACGGGAACACAAATTGGAATCGCCGTCCGTCAATAACCCGGCCATGCGCAACACCATGAAGGCTCCAGAGGCGTGGGAGATTTGCAATGATTGTACGAATGTTCTACCGGCGAGGCATCACGGGTCGCCCGATCAAAATGAATCGATTCTCCTCCGCCGCTTGTCGAGCCACTGACGGTGAGAGGGGGTACGGTTCATCTTCGATACCTTGATTAAGATCTTGTAAACCGCGGCGGGTGTTGTCCGCCATTGAAGTCAAAAGAAGTTGAAATCGAAGAAGATAAAGAAGATTGTGGGTTGTGAGTTTGGAGAAGTTAAGGAGAAATTGAAGATTATAAGGAGAAGATTGTGAGATTAGGAGGTTCACATCACGTCGCCCTTAGGTTGCGATCGTGGGTAAGTCACCAGGGACGTGGGATGGTTCCACTATCCCGATATTTCGGCGCTCAACCGCCGTAGTGGCGGCGAAACTATGAACAGCAGTTACTAAACACAAACGGCACCGTTTCATTCTCTTCCGTTCTAATTTAGCGAGTGTAAACTATCTTTTAGTCACATACCCTTTCACGGATTAAAATACAAAACTCATTAGCTTTCTTGCTTTTTCTTCACGGATTCGTTCAATCTCTCTTCCTCTTCCCCTCTCTCTGTCTGGTGAAGCAAAACGGATCTGAGATTCTGGGGGGAGCAACGATGGAGTCTCTGTTAACACTCGCGGCGGAACTAGGCCTCTCTCTGCTGCTCATCGTCTTCTCGGGATTTCTCTCTGCCGTCGTATTTGAAGCTTGGAGAAGGAGACACAGTAACGTGTACGTTTTACTCCCATTTCTCTTCCAATTCCCGATTCAATTCGATTCGATTCTATCCCATTTCTGGGGAAAAGATTATTGATTTATATGTTTTGGGTTTTGTCAGTTCTGTAGAGACCGTGACTTTACTCGAGGATCCAAAATCCTTAAAACAGGTATCATTAATCTGATTTCATTACAGTTCCCGATTAGTTTAAGACATAATTTTTCAGAGATTTTGCTAGATTATGAAACTGTGATTGGCGATTTCAAGTTAAAGACGAGAGAGCTTTGATCTTTATGTATAAGTTTGTCTTACCATTTGTGTGGCTCTGTTTTTACAAAAGCTTTCACATTCAGCTTTTTGTAGTAGAATGAAATGTTGCCTTCTCAGCTTGTGGAACTGTTTCTGTATCAAATGTTTGTATGTTTCTCAAAGAAGCTTGAGAATTTGAGTGGTATAATGCTGTATTTAGCTTGTACTGTTAATTGTCAATGTTGACAGTCCAAATTATGATATTTTTTGATACACTAGGGTTATTGGGTCTTCGAGAACATTTAGCAGTTTCTTATGAAATGCTGAATACAAACATTGTAAATCAGTGCTCTGTCTTGTTGGAATATGATATTTTGCTGAGTGAGGAACTTGTCTTTCTCGTATCCTGACCCTTCTTTTCTAACTTTCATCATCAGATTCCTTGCCCTCAAATCTCCGACCCTGCCGAGAAGTATTTATCATTGATAGTTCCAGCATTTAATGAAGAGCAGAGACTTCCTGCAGCTCTCGAGGAAACAATGGAGTACGTTAAAAATACTTCCACTTCTTATAATCACCCGTTTCCTCAGGCTTGTGTATCTGCTTCCATTCATGAGAAGTTTGCTTCTCTTGCAAAACAGCAGCACAAGTCTTGTTTATGCACACTACTAAGGCTTAACTGTAATTCACCTGTGGTTTGTAGTTACCTTCAAGACCGGGCAAAACGAGATAAAAGTTTTTCTTATGAGGTAAACAGTTTCCATTCTTCTGTTTTATCTCATATCAACTCATCAAGGTTGATTCTTAACCTAGACATGGCCTTAGTTATGGTGCGTATGTATGCACTTTTCGGAGTCTTGTTACTGCTAATTTATCTATATAGAATTTAAGCTCATGCTGAATGGCTCAATTAATTTTAATCGTAATTGTTAATAACTATATGCATCAGTGGAATGTTTTTTCCTCTTTCTAGGTGGTGATTGTTGATGATGGAAGTGTTGATGGAACAAAAAGAGTAGCTTTTGATTTTGTTAAGAAGTACACAGTTGACAACATACGGGTTATACCCCTTGGGAAGAACCAAGGGAAAGGAGAAGCCATAAGAAAAGTGAGTTCAATGCCTAGTCGCACGCAACTTGATATGGATATATTCTCATTCTATGAATCAAAATTAATTGAAGCTTTCTACTTTCTTGGAAGCAATAAATAGGGAATGATGCATTCACGTGGTGAGCTACTTCTCATGTTGGATGCTGATGGAGCTACTAAAGTAACAGACCTAGAAAAACTTGAAAATCAGGTTTGTCCTTAGTTTTGGCTATTGCAATTTCAGACAAACTGGAGACTGTGTTATAAGTTCCTTGATCTCCTAGCCTATCAGATCCATGCAGTAGCCAGAGAAGCAAATTCAATAAAAAATCCAGGATCTGAGCATACGGATTTTCGAGTAGGTGATGTGCAAGTATCCGCATTCGGTTCTCGTGCTCATATGGAGGAGAAAGCTCTTGCTACAGTTAAGTTTTTTTGCAAAAGTTTGTTTAAGATATAGGATCATTCTTTGGCTTGGTACACACACAAAGATGTATAACGTAACCTATGCTTGTATGTATCTTAGATGTTTGTGCTAATTGATCTGAAAATGTCGATTACAGAGAAAATGGTATCGCAACTTTCTGATGAAGGGTTTTCATCTGGTGGTTCTATTAGCTGCTGGTCCAGGAATTCGCGATACGCAGGTGGTTTTTTCTTTCTTTATCTCAATGTTGTTTCCTTCTGCAGTCAATGTGAATTGCTCTGTTTCACCGAGACATTCTTGAATAATATAATAAGATAAACATCATTTGTATTTGCAGTGTGGGTTCAAGATGTTTACTAGATCTGCTGCTAGAAGACTTTTCACAAATATCCATCTGAAGAGGTATGGTTTTTATGAATTTGATGATGATGATGATGATGATGTTACTAGCAATATCCCATTTGAATCGGTGTGTGCGTCGCAGGTGGTGCTTTGATGTGGAGTTGGTGTTCCTGTGCAAGCGTTTCAACATCCCAATGGTTGAGATCTCTGTGAACTGGACTGAAATTCCCGGGTCAAAAGTCAATCTGTTGAGCATTCCAAACATGCTTTGGGAGCTTGCTTTAATGTCTGTGGGATACCGAACTCGCATGTGGAAGATCCATCGAGCATGAGGGACGTTTGACAAGATACTTAGAGCCCATTTTCCGCTTGGTCCGTCCCGGTTTACTGCAGAGAGGATGTATTACTTTTTGATGTCTTTGATCAACAAAGAAAATGATGTGTAAGGCTTATTGAAAAACTTGGTTGGATCTTTCTTTCAATAGATGTAACAATAGCGTCTTAACGGGATAGAAATTACGCGAGGAGATTAGAGTACTACAGCTTTTTTATTAGTTATTTAGTAATAATAATTCAAAAGACATTTCGCCTAGACTGTCGTATAGCCTAGTGGTTAATGCACTAGTGTTTAGATCATGCCTATGGAGTTCGGCTCTATTGTCTCACGTCGTAGAGTTTAGTTATGTATCGAGTCTTGTCGATGCAACAGTGACAAAAAATAAAACTCAAAAGACATTCCAATGACTATGCACTTGCTCTCTACTCCTTGAGTTTTTGAAATGTCTAAACTAACATTGGATGGTGGAAACCCTTTTGGCACGAGTTTGAACACTATGGTTAAAGTAATAGCTGCACTGCACTGTGTCAGGCTGTCAGCTCATTAAACTTAGGCCGCAGTGAATCCTTCTCGTTATATGGCAAGAAAGATCGACGATAAGGAGAGGTTAGTAATGTATCGAGTGAAGAAACTTCTTTGCTTGTAGTTGGATCCAAAGTCTAAGGATACCGTTATTTTTGGGTGTTCTTGTTGGCCATGTGAAGGTAGATATGAATGTTGAGAGATATATACGTATAGTTATTTTAAATATAATAAAATATAGTAGTAAAGCATCAAGGGTCCATAGCTCAGTGGTAGAGCAATTGACTGCAGATCAATAGGTCACCGGTTCGAACCCGGTTGGGCCCTTTTTTATTTTTTCTCAATCTTTTTTGTCTTCCGAAAATTAAATTAGGCTGGTTTCTGAATACGACGACTAATCCTGATTCTTTTTTCCCTTCTCATGATGATTCACTAATAATATTTTGTTGTGTTTTTGGCTGAATTTTGATCGGTAGTTGAGTTGTGACTTGTGAGAACCTTTTTCTTGTATAAATTATTTTCACGAAAAACGAAACATATTTTGGTGTTGGTATAAATAACGATTTCCAATTTAAAGATAACAATTAAGAATGTTTCAATCAAATTAATGTTTTCATTCTAGTGAATAACTATTTCCAATTTAAAGAACTTTCAAATGTAGAGGGAAGAAAATCGAGCTTGTAACAGTTTTTTTATATAGAGAAGCTGAAGCTACAAACACAAACTACAGTTAATATTTCACTTACCCTTTTTCCTCTAAAAAACTGTATTTTCATTTTGTTTCTTTCAAAAACTCCCCATTTACTATATATCCCCTCTTCTTTAGTGTGCTGCTGTGTATATATATGTCAAAGGGGAAAACACACAAAAGAAGAGTTTGGCTTCAAAAATATTTCAATCCAACGTGATGATTCCTTTCTTTCTAGCTGTTTCTTCAATCTCAGTGCCTCTTCTCTCTTCTATACTCCTACCTACACTCCGATAACATCTCCATAGCTTCACCGACATCGGATATACACACACAGCTTTACTCAAGAATCTTTCGGCTCTCGTCTTGAAACCATTAATACTGCTCAATATCTCTCCAGCCTCCACCCATATATACTCGGGAGCTATTGGTATGGCACACGATATTGTGCTCACAAGATTCAGACCCGCCCAGAAATGAATTCCCGAAGAAGCAGAATCCGGTTGTTTCTCTTCTTTCCTTAACAGCTTACTTACGGAAAGAGCCAGCGGGTAATTGCACGTAACCAACCTTAGGATTGCTTCCACATAATCCACCAGTTCCTTTTGTTTGCTCATCAGCTTCTCGGGTACAAGCGATGGTCCGTGCCATGCTTCAAGTACAACATTCACCACTATGTGTTCGGACGAAACTGGAGCCAGAAGGTTAGTGACTAGCTTCCTGACCCTCGGTTTCTCAGCGCTGTTGCTGATGAATTTCCACGATAGTGGCTCTTTTACAGGTATAGAACTTGCTCGATCCAAATAAAACTTGAGTAATCTCAGTTGTAGGTTGATTGAAAACTCACCCGTAGCTTGCAACTCATTGACTAGCTGAAACACAGCATGTTCTCTCAGACAATGCATCAAATGCTCGGGAGTTGTAGCTTTTAGCGCTTGGTCTATGGCCGAGCAAGCCCCAGTCCAGTTACTTTGCAGTAGATTGTGGAGAGAGAGATTAAGGTAGCCAAACATCACATCCGTCTGATCTGATGAAGCTGATTCATCATCTACTTCTTCGTTAACCAGTACCGACGTATTTTTAAGGGACGACACATCCCATACTATTACGTACCAACGGGACAAGAGTTCTCTTGCCAAGTCGCAGTTTCCTACTTGCAAAGCATGTTCAGCATACTGATTCCACATACATTGTATGCCTGAAGCCTCTTTTTGTTCCTGCTTGAGAAATTCTACAAACCCAGACGACAACGTTTCCTTTGAATCATTTGGTTGCATCCTAGCTGCTAACAATTTTAGCTCCAAGCAAGCTGGGTAGAGTTTAATAGATGCTTCCAAAATGTCCCTACAGTTTTCCAATTCATCAACTGCAATCATAAACAGGGCGTGGTTCAGAGCGAATAGCCCGGCAGGTCGCTCTTCTATTACTATATTTTCCGACGACCCATCATTGGTACACTGTTCTACTGAGCACCTCCCTTTATCAAATAGTCTGCGCGCCATTTGCTTCAGGTCACCAGTTAAGTTAATGGGAGGCCATTCTATTTCAAGAAGTTCCTTCTCCAATTCAAGTCGTTGGACAACGGAATCAGGCAGCTTCCTGTAAAGAACTAAGTACACACAACAAACCCAGAACACACATTTGTCAGAATATGTTAAGCATGTGAGAATGTGAGACATCATTGAAAAGTCAAGGTCATCAGGGACTGGTGCTGGAGCCTGATACGCAGATATTTTCTGGATTGCCTTTGAAACATTCCCAGAAATGCACAAAAGGTTGAACATCTGCAACAAAAGATCTAATATGCAAGCACTGACATGATTCTTGTCAATAGACTCAGATGCATTGTTGCAGAGCGCCAAGAGGGCAGCTTCGTATGCAATTAATTGTTCATTAAGTTGTCCTCGACTGTTGATGTACATAAGCCAAATTGTGTATGATCCTCTGCAGCGTTTGGCCTGAAGATTTGGAAAGTTATCCCACATAAACCAATCGCAAAATATTTTGAAGCATCAAAGCATCCTATCTATACTGAAATAGATGAGCCAAGACATTTATAGATAAGTTTGAAAACAGTAAAACACTATGAGAAATCAATGTCACCCAGTTGGATTAACCCGAGGGTAACGCAATCATCAATATTCTCCTTTTGAGATACTTATCGACATATAAACATGTATGAATGTATGCATACATAAACAAAAAAATCAATCATCATATGCACATGGATGGCTATGTATATGCAGGCAAAATCACAACAGGGGATAACATACCCCATGCGAAAACAAATCTCTTCTGTCTGATCCTTCATATGCATAGTAAATCAGAAGATAAACAATCCAAAGAATCTCAGAAGCTGGGTCACCTTCAAGACCTCGAGAAAGCACAGAAAGGGCCTGAAAAATGTGCCACCAAAATTAGATCGAGTTGATACTACAGAATATTGACAAGATTCAGACAACATTGCCTGGAATAAGCCTTCTGGCTGGTCAACTTCCCGAAAGAAAATAATAAGAGCCAATTCCACAGGTTCAACAGCAGCATCTGAACCTTGTTTAAGGGAATTCTACGCATGCACCACGCAAGTCAGTGCAAGATGGTAATAAGAACATTAACAAAAAAAATAAAGCACGTGTCAGATCAGCAGCTAGATATTAGTATAATTAACAGTTCAAAGAAAGAGAAAACAAGACAAACCATCAAGCTATGTTTAATCCGGAAATATGATGAATGTGTTCTTGAATTTCCTAGGACCTCAATTCGACCTTCATTTTCCCTTGCAGGTATATTTCTGCAAAGAGAGTTTGACGAGGCTAGGCAGACACTAAAGTGCTTCCACCATTTTTGCCCATGCCTTTGAGCCAGAGCGGACTCATAAGACCACGAATCAACCTTCAACGTATCCAAGCAGACAAAATAAGTTGGTGAAAGCACCTTTCCAAAGATCTGGGACCCTTTTGAAGAATTATGTATCTTCTGATGTAAACTTGATCCAACTCTACCATCTGCAACACCAACAAATTAAGAATTCTAGCAATGAAATATCTCTTCTAGAACGATTAAGTTAAATATTTTTCTACCGTACCAGGAGAACCATGTCTACTTTGATGACCACTATCAGCATTGAAATCCTTGAAATGTTGCCATGAACATTCATCATTATTGCACCTTCCGCGTAACTCATACATGCAGAGAGGCCAAAAAGGTTCCACCTTCAAATTAGAGGTGTAGAAGCCAACTTTTTTCTCAAATACTGGAGTTTCAGTTAAGCTCCTACATTGTCTTTCATCATTGTATAGGCTATATGATTTGCTTTGAAGTGTATACTCTGGTCCCAGAGACGTAATTGAAGACCCTGGGACCTTTAGATGATTAATTGTACTTCGAAATGAAGGACCTGGCGGAGTTACTGACAATAAACGGTCATTCTCTAGTGAAATCCTACGGGACTGCGTATCTATAGACCATTGAAAATTCATCAAATTTTCATCGATGGCGTGCCGTTCAACTGGTGCTTCAGAGGGAGTTTCCTGCAGTTTATTGGCCTCTGCCGCTGAAATTGAGAACAGGAAGCACTGTTATTGAAAAGAAAAAGGAAAAGTGAAGCACCTACATACCACGTTAGTTCAGCTATCTACGACAATGTTACGGGAACCCAACCAGGAACAACAGTTCATGCATTTAACATTTGTAGTGTAGCTCAATCATCTTCAAGATTAGCAACTTGAAAGCAAAATCAGATTTTAATATGACCAAGCTTTTTCCCCCTTCTTAAAGTGAAAGCACAAGTTATGAGTGCAGCACAACCACACATAACACTGGAAATTCATAAAATAACTAAGCAAAATGACACCCTCTTATAAATAACTAAGCTAAATGCTTTTTCCTCCTTTTTGAAGTGAATGCACAACCACACATAATACTAGAATTCATAATATAACTAAGCAAAATGCCACCCTCTTATAAATAACTAAGCTAAATGTGTTTTCCTCCTTTTTAAAGTGAATGCACAACCACACATAAGACTGGAAAATTCATAAAGAACTACGCAAAATGCCACCCTTTTATAAAAAAGTACCTACCTCTAGAATCACTGTGCTGGTATTTTTCTGAGCAAGGACTACTGCCATCTCTCTGGGTTTGTTCACTTGCAATATCACTCTCATCCCCTCTATCTATCGCAGTTTCTCCATTGAAATTTGTGCCACCTCTAGAATCCGTCCTCATGCCTAGACGCTCAAATAATTTAGATCTTAATGATGCTTCAATAAGCAAAGAGTTCTGATTGCCTGGTGTTTGCTCTAGATGTTCCGCTTGATGTCCAAGGTTCCCCTGTGTAGATTCATGGTCCACTGGAAATGACTCATCATCTGGCAAAATATTTGCATCACTAGACGGGGAGCATAGTCTACTTGCAGTTTGCTTATCACTGCAAGGCAATCCATCAGAGGTACTACCATCAAGATCACTGCACGGTTCTGAACCCAAATTCTGTCCACTACGGGAATGAGGTAGAGGATGACTGCCACCGTATCCGTTGTTATATCTGCGGTTGCTTTCACGCTGAGTATGCTGAGCAATGTCTGTTTTGGTTGCTAGATCAATGTTTTCAGTAGTACTATTCAAGAAGGGAAACCCTCTTTCAGGGTACTCACGAGGAATTGAAGGCCACAACAGACTGGAATCGTGCACAATGAGAGATCCATACTGGCCAGATAAAATTTCTCTCTTCCGGTAAAGTTCTGCACATCTAGCATTTGCCTCAATAAGAGATTTCTGTGCCTTTCTATAAACCTTAAGAGCATTTCTTTCTTCAATTTCACAAAGGCGTCTACTTTCTTGTGCTTCATCCAACTCTCTGTCAAGAGATTCCTCTAGGTTCGTCAAAGATAGGATATCCAGTTGACTATGTCCAGAGGCAGTTGTATTTCCCGAGATGTTCCAGAGGCCAGAGTTGTTCAAACCAGGCTAAATTGCAAGCAGGGAAAAAAATCAAAACTAATGATCATGAAATTTTACCAGCCGACTTCAACTCGTTATTTAAGGGTCTAGAAAAAAACCTGAGGGTTTCCATTGCCTTTTTTGAGCAACTGATCACTTGACACGGTCCTATTGACATTTTTCATTGTTTCCAGTTCTCTTGAAGTTATATGAACAGGAAAATCTGGCAGGCCAGATCTTTCGCCTTCTTCACGATTTACTGTGCTCTACAATGAAAATATAGATGCTTAAACTGAGATAATCACTGCGAGGAAGTAGGCATAGTTTATGAGAGTTAATTATTCCAGTTCTAGAAAAGGAGAAATCAAACCATCGTGACACGTACTGCATTTTTTTGTAAGCCACTTGAGCTTGTATTTCCTTCAACAATATGCTCAGACATAACAGGCGGAACAATCCCATGACTGTTACTGCCGAGGTGTTTGCAACTAGCATTTGCATTGACTCCTGCATAAACAGTCACGCGATACCAAATGTGGGGCAAAATCAGATTACTGAATTGCTCAACAAAGATAGCTTTTCTAGTGAAACGGTCAGTGGCATATCCAATAATTTCCTTTGTTCTTACCTGATGGTAGACTTTTACTGGCGCATGGTGCTTTCATTGGTGCAGCAGATGCTGGCACACTGTTAGCAAGAAGAGGTTGACTTTTGTCTATTTCACTAATTCTTAAACGCTTTTTGGAAGGTTCATTCGGTTCAAGCTGATTAGCGTCACCAACCGTGCTGAGCCTCCTTGTTGGACTGATTTTTAGGTGAACAGCATCCTTCTTTGGCTGTGCAGCCTTAAGCTTCAGCTCACTTTCCCGAAGCGCAATCTGCTGCCTCAAATCCTGAAGTTTGTTGCCATTGGGCTTCACAATCTGTTCAGGGTGTCGTGTATCTTTGCTAACCTTCCTCTCAAAGGTATAAACATTTTTATTGGATTTCATTTCCTTGGCAAATGAAAGGTTGGAAACTTTGGAAGCTGCAGCATGACTAAAGGTGCTAGTTGACGATGCCTTCTTTGTTATTGCTTTGTTATCAATTTGTCTTGGTCCTTTCAATTTTGTTTGCAATAATGTAAATGGGTTTCTTTTCCCAGACATAGTTCCCTTACGTTGAATCTTCGTTGTCTGTGTTCGTCCTTTATCAGATTCACTACCACTATCATCATCTGAGAAGTTTATCACAAGATTGTTGTTTGCAGGATATTTCTTCCCATGATTGGCAGCAATGGGTGCGGCTTGCTTCTTCCCAGTTATACAGTCTCTAGGATGGGTCAGTTTCACTGGTGTAGCATAAGTAGGTTTGATTAAAGATCCACCAGTCCCTGGCAAGTCACAATGAAAGAACAAACAACGAGTTAGTTTCATAGATAACTTCCATAAACGGCTTAAAAGTATAATCAGCATTTATATTCTCAAGGCAGGTTAATCATCAGCTTCACATGCCACAAACTAAAACCAGAAAACATTTTTGTAGTTTTGTACGTTGATTTACAATGTGCACTGACTTTCGGCTATGATACTTTGATACCGATCAAGGTATGTGTAGTCTCCAATATCCTCTATTCTAGACTATGGTGAACCATCAGAAGCTCCTGTAGAGTAAGTGAAGCCAGACAAATTACCGATCCTAAACACGAAGTAGATACAGTGTAACACGTGAAGCTAAGAGTGGATACGAGTCTCTTCTTGCTCATCAATCCCCAGAGTACTTGAGAAAAAGAAAAAAGAAAGAGCCAAATGCCTGAAGCAGATGACAAATAATATTTACCAGCTTGACGTTTTTGGATATTTGGGTTTGCTGAAGGAACTGATACATGTTCAGTAAGAGGAGCTCTCGTGCTTGTTTGCATTGTCTGTACCTAAATACAAAAAAATTCATGAAACTTTAGGGTTTCAAAATCTGCTAAATCAAACACCAGCAGATATAATAACCCATAGCCACCTAACTCGCACACCATAAACCCTAAATTCATAAACCCATACAATTTGAAACAAGCAGATCTACAAAACACAAACAAATCAAGAGAGCAAAAAACAATTGACATGTTCACGATATCACATCCTGCAACAGAATCCAGATTGTCACAATACGAAAAAGAGAGAAGAATATATGCTTGTTCGGAGAGAAATAGTACATCGTCGTCGGAGGCGGAGAGCTCGCCTTCTTCTTTTCCGGTAACCGAAGGGAGTTTCTCGGTGCTTGGTGTCGTCATCTTCTTCGTCTCTGACGAATGAATCTCACGAGAATGTTCTCTCTTCTTCTTCTCTAAGAACGACGGAGAGCTGTAAAAGCTTGGTGATGATGGGAGCTCTATGCTCTGGATTCTTCTCGCCGCCGATAGAGCAACGCAGCGATGATGGATAACGAAACGACCAAAAACACCCTCTATTTTAATTTTAAATGCGTTTTCTTTTTCTCCTAAACTGTCAGCAATAATATTGTTAAGCTAAACCGTTTTTAACAATCTAACTAAAAAACTATAGATTAATTTACAAAAATAGACTTAAAAGGAAAAGAAATTTTACATTTACACTTGTCTTTTAATGGTTATC